>QEOT01002956.1:290321-387361 GCA_003123785.1 Pterocarya stenoptera
CTTAAGGAATTCTTCAAACACACTTGAGGTATATTCACCACCTTGATCAGATCGTAAAACCTTGATGCGATAGCCACTTTGTTTCTCCACAAAAGCTTTGAACACTTTGAATACTTCAAATACTTCTGATTTTTACTTCAGAAAGTACACCCACGTTTTTCTGCTGTAGTCTTCAGTAAACGTGAGGAAGTACCTGTTTTGTCCATTTGAAATTGGATTCAACGGACCACACACATTGGTGTGTACTAACTTGAGCAGCTTGGTTGCTCACCAATCAGCTTCCTTTCCAAAGCTGTTTCTGTGTTGCTTGCTAAGAACACAGTTTTCACATACCTCATTGGGATGTTGTATGTTGGGCAAGCCTTTCACCATCTTCTTGCTTCCCAATTGCTTTAAACTTTCAAAGTTGAGATGTCCTAACCTGAGATGCCATAACCAGTTTTTGTTGTTGATAACAGCACTCAGACATCTTGGCCCGTCATGTTGAACAGTTAGTGGAAACATCCTGCTCTTTGACATCTTCACTTGAGTCACTAGCTTTCCTTAATCATCAAGAAGGGTCAGCTGCATATCCTTTAGGCTAATTTGGAAGCCTTTCTCTAGGAGTTGTCCTAGACTCCAAATATTTGTCTTCATGTCTGGAACATAATAGACATTGGTGATAAAGGAATGATCTCCATTCTTTCGCTTGATCATTATATCACCTTTTCCTCGAACTGGAACTTTGGAAAGATCGCCAAGCGAGATATCTCCATAAGTCTTCTCATTGATCTCAATGAAAAGATTTTTTCTGCTAGTCATGTGGTTGCTAGCTCCAGAGTCCAGATACCAAACATCTACATCATGTTCAGTTGATTGTTGTGCCATCAAACTTATTGAGTTTTCTTCTGCATGCTCCTTCTCAGCATAGTTAGCTTGCTTGCTAACTTCATTTGTTGGTGCCCTCCAGCACTCATTGCTGTAGTGGCCATACTTGTGGCAATTATAGCATTCCACATTACTTTTGTCAACGTTTGGACGGTTGTTGAATCCGCCTCTTCTTCCACGTCCTCTTCCTCTTGGGACATTGGTCTGCCTTCCTCGACCGCCTCTGCCACCTTGTTCTGAATTTCGAGAACCTCTTCCACGATAGCTTTGGCCTCGTCCTCTTCCTCATTGTGATGTCCCCCCTTGCTCGTGCCTTTCTTCTGTGAGGGACATCACTGATTGTAGAGTCTGCTCTTGTGCTCTATCACCACTTCTTCTAGCGATTCTTTGTTCATGGGATTGTAATGAGCCCACTAGCTCTTCCACGGACAAAGTCTCAAGATCTTTGGTCTCTTCCAGGGCCACAACAATATAATCAAATTTTGAATCTAGTGATCTTAAAATTTTCTCAGAAATTCTCGTGTCTGTGAGAATTTCTCCATTTCTTTTGAGCTGGTTTGAAACTATTATAACTCGTGTATAATAGTCAGAAATGGATTCAGAAGATTTCATTTGCAAAGCTTCAAACTCAACTCGTAGTGTTTGAAGTCGAATCCTCTTTACTTTGTTTGCTCCTCTGTATGTCTTATGTAGGGTTTCCCACAGTTCTTTAGACGTCTTTGATGATACTATAATCTCGAACGTGGCTTCATCCAGACCTTGATATAGTATGGATTTGGCTTTACAATCCTTCTTTCTGTCTGATTTTAGGATTATACGTCGGGCGTCCGTCATGGTTGCCTCGGTTTCTTTGGAAGTGGATTCTTCATATCCATCTTCTACCATGTCAAAAACATCTTGAGCACCTAGAAGAGCTCTCATTTGTATGCACTAATTTTCGTAGTTGTCTTTGGCGAGCTTTGGAATTGTGGTTTGTGTATTTCCGGTGGCCATAGAGACATTTTGTATTAAAACTTGAACTTCGAGTCATAATTTGCAAGATTTAATATCTTAGATGGATCCAGAATGGTCCAAATAGTAGGGAACCGGTTTGAACCGGTCTGAAAAGTGGTCGGAAATAGGTGAACCGGCCGAAAAACCGAAACTGGGTTGAACCGGGTTGAACCAGGTCTGAGCCGCTTCTTCTTCCTCTGGGCGCGTGGTGGTGCGTGCTGAGAGTGGGCTTCACTCTCCAACTTCAGACGGCGAGTGAGAGCGCGTGTAAGCTCCGATTTTGATGTGGCTTGCGGCAGCGTATTCCTCTTGTCGAGAGGAAGATCCTGGTGGCTTCAAAAATTGATTTGGATCAACTTTATCTGGGACGAACTTTCGGACCTATGCTCTGTTTTTTGAAAAAATATATTTTCAGACTCCCTAGAAGCTCTGATACCACTGTTGGAATGTGTGGATTAGAGGTCACTTGTTGTGCACCTCAGAGAATGATCATACCCAAGAAAGAAAAACAAGAGCAAAACACTTGTAATATTATCTCAAAGAAATCAACTATTTCTTTCTATTCTCTTCTTCTCCACAAGCATACGATTGTTCATTATAATACCATCTATTTATAGACACATTCTGGAACTCAATGACATATGCAATGACCTCACACAAAAAAAATCTAACAAGTGGTTACCGTTTTTGTTGATTATTGAGGTTGGTGTCTTATCTATGATGTAGACACAAAGCTTCTCCAAGTTTCTCCAAGCTTCCTTTTTTGTTTGGCAAGTTTAGTTTTCAACAAATATTAGAAAGGAAAATGAAGATACTGCCCCAACTCAATCCGGAAAAAAAGATAGAGATGGAAGAGGATCTCCTTTGCACAATTCATGCGTACTTGTTTTGTGCTTATTACTAAAGAATTATCTCTTGTCAAAAAGGAAATGGTTGAAGGGGCGATACTTTGACCGGAAACTGTTATTGGTAACATCAGAAAACTTCAGTTCTCAAGGATATTGAAATGCTTTTTCTTGGACTTTAATCGTGTAAAATATTAAGATGTTTTTCTTGAGAAGCACACTGTAGCATATTTTTTGGAAGAGTACAAGCCTCTTTCATCAATGCTTTCTTCATACCTAGGTGCATAAAATGTTATCCATTCTGGTATAAAAGAATAGATGTCTTTGTTATCATTTTCCCCCTATTGTGATCTCTCTAATTCTAAATGGTCAATTCGTTTTGTCTTGCTTTCATATTTTCATGCTTAGTTGTATCTTATGTGCTGTGTATAACAGCTTTCTTTTCAGTTGATGTGTCTAATGAAATCAATTCATAAGCTTTTAATTTAAACAGATTTTTGTGATTGCTTTATCAAAATTTTATCATTCTGGAATTAGTCACTGTGCAAGGTGTCTATGTCATCATCCTTTAACCTATGTTCTGAGTCCTGACAAATTTGCATATCAGGCTATCCCAATCTGGAAGCTTTGGTTCATAAAATTTGTAGTTCAGCTAATTGAATAGACATAATTATAATAACTTCTCTCGTTTAGGCTAATGGAAGAGTTACACTTTAGCTACTATATCCATTACTGTATAGTCATGATGAAACCATTCAGAATATCAGCAATTAGTTCTCTTTGCACCATGTTTGTGAATATCTATCTGTTCCTTTCAAAACCTGTTGATCGTGATTTATAGGCTGGAATTACAAATTGAGCCTCTCCATTTGGGATGCAAATGGAGAGGATCCCAATTTATCAAGAAACATGGACGACATTGAAATGAAATTTGAAAGTCATAGTAATTGAATTCTTTCCTCCTGCCTTTTTCTGTTCGCTCTTAAATTAATCATATTTGTTTATGTTTCTCTTTGTCAAGCTTATCTTCAACAGCATAATTGATATAAGATTTTTCCCTCTATTCTGGGTGTTATAGTTTCTTTGTCCAGCTATGAAAGCAATAGGTATTAGACTCGATGCGGGGGATTACCTGGAATCCTCAGTGTGATTTGTCATTTGGCTTATCCTCATGCTGGAGATTATGGGGCTGATAAAAGCATAAAAATGATAGGGATGTCCAATTTGAACCAAGGTCTTAGCATTTAGGATGTTGCTTGTGTTTTTTTTAGAAATTCTAATCTTGTGCAGACAGCTTTCATGACAACCCTCATTCTTGCTTGCAAGTGTTGGCTGATAGAGATGTGCAAAAGTTATTTGACGTGATTTATAAGAACTCTTACACTGAGCTTTTGTCTTTATTTACCTTTTATTTTGGTAGAGAAAGACAAAAGAAAAAGCTTAATCTCATTTAGACTATAAAGCAGCTATTGCAGATTCTGGCAATCTCAGTGGAGTTTCGGCAAAAATGAAGAATAATTTTGTATGCTGTATTTGTCACTAGGAGCGGCAGAGAAACATGCCTGCATTTATTAGCAAGTGGAGCTATAAGCAAAAAGTTTATACAGCAACAGTTGATTGACTGATTAAACTAAACATCCTCCTGATTTTTCTTATTGTCATTTTCTTTCTGATACTTACTGATGTTCCTTTTAGGGCGACATCTTGATGACACATGGGTGTCTTTTATTGGCCAAGGTTTTCAGAAGATGCTAAAGTGGCAGAAGGTTAATTCAGGCATTCCAAGTGGGAGATTTGGGCATACTTGTGTTGTAATGGGTAATCTCCTGGTTCTGTTTGGAGGAATTAATGACCATGGGAGTCGTCAAAATGATACATGGGTGGGACAAGTGGCATGCCATGAGACCTCGGTTATTACATTATCATGGAAGTTGCTCGATTTACAGTCCGTTGCACCCCCCTCACGCGGTGCCCATGCTGCATGTTCCATTGATGATAGGTTGATGCTCATTCATGGAGGGATAGGGCTGGATGGCCTCAGATTGGGTGACACATGGGTTCTAGAAGTCTCTGAAAGTCTCTGCTATGGAGCATGGCGTGAGATCTTGACTCATCCGGCACCTCCAGCTCGTTCAGGACACTCATTGACCTGCATTGGGGGTACAAGGATAGTTTTATTTGGAGGAAGAGGATTAGGTTATGAGGTGCTTAAAGATGTTTGGGTCTTGGATATGCCTGAGGATTACCATAAATGGGTAGAAATACCATACGAATTACCAAAAATACCTGAGGGAGTTTCCCTCCCGCGAGTTGGTCACTCGGCCACACCAATTGTGGGAGGTCGATTGCTAATACATGGGGGGGAAGATTCATACAGACACAAGAAAGATGACTTTTGGGTGTTAGATGTTAGTGCAATCCCATCCAGCAGTGTGCAGCCAACCACACTGAACTCCAGTGGATTATTGGCAAAAATGTGGAAAAAGTTCAAGGCAAATGGTCATAAACCCAACCGCCGGTCATTCCATCAGGCATGTGCCGATCCTTCGGGGCGTTATTTGTATGTGTTTGGTGGAATGATAGATGGGTTAGTTCAGCCTGTTGAATCACCTGAGCTGAGGTTTGATGCGGAACTTTTTCTTGTGGAGCTTGTGCTTAAGCTATAGAAGGGAATGGCTGTTTACATATAGTAGACGTACGAGATGGTGTGCTCTCCCAGATGCCTACCATGCCGAGTCTTGTGTATATATAGTACATCTCTTGTTTATTTGCTGGTGTCTACATCTTTATTGAGTTGTTTCTCAAAATTAATGGCTATTTTTCTACGTAGCAATGTTATGTTTTCGTTTTGACATGATGCAACTCTCCATGTCACCTCCAACTGATGTTCTTGAGAAAGTTCCTTTTTATTATTATTATTATTTCAAGCATACATATTTCATGGAAAGTTATAACAGAAGTCTAACTAAATAATAACAGTTGTCCTAATTAAAATCGTTCAATATCAACACAAAAATGTAATCATGCCATTGTCTCCCAACAATATTTCATCTTCCAATCCATCGATTATTATTGGTCCCAGCCAAGAGAGAATCAGAGATTACCAGATCTTGAGTTAATAGTTCTATGTTGATCAAAGAGTCCCCTTCGAAAATCAGCTCCTTGAATCCAATCTTACTCATCATCTGCAACCCTTTCAGAGCAGCTAGGGCCTCAATGTCGTCCATTTCAGTCCCCAACTCTTCCAACATTCTCATTGCCAGTATGACATCTCCTTTGTCATTCCTCAGGTACCTCCCAAACCTGCTTTCCTTAAGGTTTGGTATAAGGCGCCATCAAGGTAAGTTTAAGCTTTCCAATTCAGGGTGCTTTCCAACTTAGAACACACTCCTTTTGGGCAACTAACTGGTTCTGTTTCACTTTCTTGTATGCCTCCAAATAGGCCAAACAGCTATCTACCACTTCCAAAAGAGCATGATTAGTCTACCAATGCAGTATTAGATTTCTACACCTCCATATCCCCTAGGTCCCCTAGGAATTGTTAAGTACACTTCCAGATATTTTAAATCCTCTTTGCATAATTTCCCAATCAGGGAAGTTTAAGGAAAATGCTACTTTGACATCTCATTTTGACACTTCATATATTTTATTTATTTTTTTAATTTTTTTTCTTTACTTAATAATTAAGAAAGTAACTATTAGTGTATTAATTTTTTTTAAATGTTTTAAAATGATGTGATGGCCTTACGAAAGGCGAGCAATGGTCGAGGATTAGCCTAGTGTAAAGCTGGGAGCACTCTAAGATAACATGAAGGAGCTCAGAGGGCAGCAAGTCTCGTACCCAAGGCCCATGCTCCATCAAGAAGGTCACAGCAGGAGTACGCCCAAGAAGATGGAATACAAACCTAAAGGCCATATCATCTAACCTTAGAAGTATGACCTAAGTTTAAGCTTTCCAATTCAGGGTGCCTTCCAACTTAGAACACACTCCTTTTGGGCAACTAACTGGTTTTGTTTCATTTTCTTGTATGCCTCCAAATAGGCCAAACAGCTATCTACCACTTCCAAAAGAGCATGATTAGTCTACCATGCATTATTAGATTTCTACACCTCCATATCTCCTATGTTGAGGAATAATCCCACTGTGGATAAGGTCTAGGACATGTTTATAAAGAATGAGCAATCTTCTCTTATAGAACCGATTTTATGAGATGAGTTAGACTCGTGAATTTCTTCACCCTAGGGATTGTTAAGAATACTTCCAGATATTTTAAATCCTCTTTGCATAATTTCCCCAACCAAAGAAGTTTAATTACCTTGTCTTCTTAGCAGCTCCAAGTCAATGTGTATTCTTTTTAGCCATGTCAGTCTTACTTCTGGGCAGCGATAAATAGCATGATTGCTTTCTTCACTTTCTCCCTCGCATGATTGCTTTATGATCTTTTTGTGTGGGCACCCACTTCTTTTTGGAGCACTCCTGGATTCATTCCATCACCCTACTTACTGCATCTTAGCCCAGATCTTGGGGTGAGGAACATATCCTGATACCTTAAATTCTATTTTCTCTCGCTTGTGGTTCTCGTTTACGAACTTTTAAGCTCTCATACCCTTTGTCCGCCCAAATGTCTTTGCTTGCCTTACATATTGCATGCCTAACCTTTGCTCGCCAGGTCTTAGTTTCACATGCCTCTAGCTCGCCCAAGGTGACATTTACTTCATTCACTCGTCATTCTTTTCCTGATCCTTTACTTGCCCAAGGTTGTGCGTGCTTAAGTCTTGTTCGCCTGAGGCTCTTGCTTGCCTTGTTCGCTTGATTGGGCTTTCACTTAGTGTCATTTTGCTAGTACATGGAGAGTTCCTAGCTTCTAAAGGCGTTGTTCTCACACATAAAGTGCATATATGCAACTGAATGCTTACATGCATATCTTTTGAACATCAATCGCACATATGCACATTCCATTACGCAAAATAACTCAAAACTGTATGGCTATATATTATATAAAACATCCAAGATCATTGGCCATATAAAAAATGGCTTCAATCAGGATGTGGTGTAAATCCCACATTTACGCCCTCTAATAAAAGCATGACCAATCAACTTTTCAATTAACACTAAAATAAGCACACTTACACTACCTCAAAAGTACAAAAGAAATTTAAAAGTTAGGGCAAGTTCTCGGACAACCAATATCGATGAAATTTAAAAGTTAGAGCAAGTGCTTGGACAGCCAATATCGACACATTGGTTGGAAAGTTGCCACTCGAAATGGTGGCTATGAGGACTATGCTAAAACGAGGGAAAGAATCCCCTCACACGAGCAAGATGTTGGCGTCAAGGAGGCAACTGGGCAGGTAACATGCTGTTGGAATGGAAGTAAGGTGAGCAGCACGTTGTAGAAAGCCTGGCATATGCGGGACAACATAGAGCGGCGAAATAAGATTCGCCCTAACCAGAGCAAATGATGTGATGGCCATACGAAAGGCGAGCAACGGTCGAGGATAAGCTTGGTGCAAAGCTGGAAGCACTTTGAGATAACATGGAGGAGCTCAGAGGGCAGAAGGTCTCGTACCCAAGGCCCATGCTCCATCAAAAGGTCACAATAGGAGTACGCCTGGGAAGATGGAATACAAACCTGCAAGCCATATCGTCTAATCTTAGAAGTATGACCTAATGCCACGTGGGAAACTCTTACAAAGAGAAGGACTGCGGGTTTGGTCCCAAGGCAAGCTATAGGGACTTGCACGCCTTGCCCCATCAATCACTCGGTCTCTACCATTCTTCAAGTCCAAAGGACAAATGGACGACCGAGATCAAAGGTCTCTCACTCAAGTAAGACAAAGGTCAGAGGAAACGTCAAGATCCGCCAGGACTATACTAGTAGTCTTACTATATAAAAGACAATGGACAATAGTGAACATCCCACTTTAGATATCGTAAAGGACTTCAACACTTTTCTTCTTTTTCTATTCGAAAACTTCAAGGACGCCAAGAGCTCAGAGTCTCAAAATAAGGATCGTCACTCCAGCACGACCATTAGTACTTAGAATACTATCTAGGTGGGTTCACTCTTACGACCATACTAGAAATATGGGATAAATGTTTACGTCCTGAACCCGAAGGGTCAGGGAGTTTACCTGAAAATGATCTCCCAATAATATACATATATATATACTCCAAAGATCACAATGTAAACAACTCCACAACTTGTAAAACTCCCTTAATAAATTATACAACTTGTGAGTAGTGAGAGTAGAATGGTACTATGCAACGTGTTCCTTAAGAACGTGGTTTTCACCTTTTTCCTTGCTCATGATTAAGAAGAGAGTGGGAAATGGTGTTTGTTTGGAGAGAAAATAGAGAGAAAGTAGGTTTGGGTGTATGGGAGGTGGAAGAGTTTGCAAAGCATGAACAATGGCATCCCAAAGGCCTTCTAACCGTCAGCCTCTATGCTTTTATATGTCCCTCGGTTTCCTCTCACACTTCACCTTGGAAATGCACGAAATCGTTGCGTGGGCACCATGTGGCATATCCCTCATCATTTGGCCGAATCCCTCTACATTTTCCCATATCTTTGTTTTTCTTGGGAACTCAAAGGTCTCTTGACAAGTGGCATGTTGCTCCAAAACTGAAACCCTAATGCCTCTTCAAGTCCCTCTTCTATGTTTAGGTTCAATGGACCTCTAGGGCTTAAAGATCTTTTCGCTAAAACCCTAATTATTCATGGAGAATGGGCAAGTGCATGCTTGCCACTTGGCAACGCCATGTGTGTGTGTGTGTGTGTTGCCGCCCTCCTTTTTTCCCCATAAAGATCTTTCATCTTCTTTTAGACTCTTGGGATAGCATGTGATGCATCTTACTAGGTGCCCTTTTGCCTTCTCCCATGCCCTTCTTGAAACCCTAAAGAGTGACAAGTGGCGTGAGAGGGTGAGTGAATGTAGTAGCTGAGATTCTCGGGACTAGGGTTTGCATCTCCCTATGCATCCTTTCCCATTCTAATCGTTGCATCCTCTAGAAAAGAATCCTATCCAACATATGTGTGAAACTTGGCAAAAAGTGGGTTGGTCTTTCTTAGATGGGCATGAAGCACCCCTTGGCCGAACCCTAGGATCCTCTTGGGAACTTGTGCCTAAACCTTTTGCCATCCCCCATATGCCACTTTCCTAAACCATCTTCTTGAAATACTCTCATCCATCTACATGTGTGACACGTGTCAAAAGGTGGGTGAACTTGTCATAGGTGGCATGTAATCCTCATGGCCAAAACCCTAAGGGTTTTCTTGGGGTTCCATGCCTCTAGTTGGTAGTGGTTCTAGGTGTCTCCTCCTATTCCAAATCATTGCTCAAAGCTTTGGGAATTACCAAAACTCATGGGAGGCGTGTATGGCTTTTGGGTTATCGAAACCCCAGAGCCTCTCACTCCTTTTCCTCCAAAATACATCTAGGTTCATTGTGCATTGTGTGTGACATGTGGCCAAACCTTTAGTGTGTTGGGCGTGTGCCCCTAGTTCCACTAGGGCTCCAAACCCTAATTCCGAATTCTAAGAGCCTTCTTGGGCCTCACTCTTGGGCTTAGATGCCAAATACACTATGACAAATAATTAAGTAATAAAGGCCCAAGGTTCTTTAAGGACTCTAAACCTTATGCACGGCCCAACATGGGGACATAAGACTGGCGAAGACTTGGCTAGGTCCAAGTTATCACACCTTGTATTCTGACCACTTCTTCACCTCTACCTTGACTCACTTTAGCCCTATTTGCCACTCTGACCTGTAAGCTTGAGTCCTTCTGGATCTTGAGTTTAGCTTCCTAATCCACTTGTGGATCCAGGAAGTTATGAGTACTTCCTGAATCCACTAAGATTTCCATAGCACAAGCTCCAGTTACCATGTAATCTCATTGCATTGTTGGCAGAACACCCTCATATAGCATTAATAGAAACCTCTAAATTTTCCTTTTCCACTCCCTGCACTTCCTCCACCACTAGAAACAATTCACTGTCATCCAACATTGGTTGATCTAAAACAGATGCTCTACTTGTAACAAATTCACATTGAGATTCTTACAAACATGGGCTAGATTCTACTTCTCATCACAATGATAACAAAGACCCTTTCTGCTTTTTTTCATCCATTTAAGATTAAAAAAAAAAAAAAAACCTTTTTAACTGGAACAGTACTCTTCTGCCACACCTGCCACTCTACTCCTCCAGGATTTTCTAGAAGTCAACAGATACTCTTCTTGTATCTTTGCAAGACCAAAGGTTGCATTTAAATTGATAATATTGAGCATTCGAACAAGAAATCTAATCTCATCCTTCAATCCACTCATAAAACAACTTAACTTGTGCCTTTTAGGTAAACCCTTCAGCCTATTTGATAATGCTTCAAATTATGCTTTGTAAACAACCACAATAGAATTCTGCTTTAAACGAGTTAAAGCCTCCATAAGATCATCATATGTAGTGGGGCCAAACCTCACTTGATGGGCTTTCACAAATGAATCTCAACTTGAAAAAATTCCACAATCAACAGCACCTTAATACCACATGAGAGCCTCACCCTCCTTGTGATAAGAGGCCATCAAAAGCCTTTGTTTAAGTGAGATTTGATGAAACTCAAAGTACTGAGTGGCCTTGAAAATCCACCTAACTGGATTATATAGTTCCATCAAAGTGGGGAAATTCTAGTCTAACCCTCTAGGAACAGAACCCCTTTCATCAAAATCCATTCCACGTTCATATGACCCTTCCTCATGATGTTAACATATCAGTTAGTTGATCTAATATGCCTTTAATTCCATTGATTGCATGGTTGTGCTCCTCCAATTGCTTCAAGATTCCTTCCTATTACCTCAAGGAACCTTCCTGTTGTGCCTTCAAGGTTGGTGCTACTTGACTATTCTCTGCCATGAGAGGATCGGCCTCTCTGATACCAACTGTAATGGCACTGCTACTTCAAAATTCACCCTATACANGGATCATCATATGTAGTGGGGCCAAACCTCACTTGATGGGCTTTCACAAATGAATCTCAACTTGAAAAAATTCCACAATCAACAGCACCTTAATACCACATGAGAGCCTCACCCTCCTTGTGATAAGAGGCCATCAAAAGCCTTTGTTTAAGTGAGATTTGATGAAACTCAAAGTACTGAGTGGCCTTGAAAATCCACCTAACTGGATTATATAGTTCCATCAAAGTGGGGAAATTCTAGTCTAACCCTCTAGGAACAGAACCCCTTTCATCAAAATCCATTCCACGTTCATATGACCCTTCCTCATGATGTTAACATATCAGTTAGTTGATCTAATATGCCTTTAATTCCATTGATTGCATGGTTGTGCTCCTCCAATTGCTTCAAGATTCCTTCCTATTACCTCAAGGAACCTTCCTATTGTGCCTTCAAGGTTGGTGCTACTTGACTATTCTCTGCCATGAGAGGATCGGCCTCTCTGATACCAACTGTAATGGCACTGCTACTTCAAAATTCACCCTATACAATTAAGAACTAGAAAAAGGAACGAAACAAAAAATAAATCTCAAGAACAATAAAATAATGCAAGAATCAGAACCAAGAAACCACTCTCATTTTTTAGAAGAGATTTTCGAGTACTCTTCAAACTCCACAGAATCAACAAACTTCCAGAATATCCAATCCTTCCTTCACAATCAGTTTATATATACGGCTACTTACAAAAAAACGCAGCGTTTAATACACGTGTTTACAATTAAAATGATATCGTTCTTTGCCTCGACTGCAACAACCTCACTACTTGAAACCCACCGTTCCACTTACTTGCACACACCGTTTAACTCAACTAAGACACACTTCTTCCATTCCTCCAAATGCACTGTATGACTAATCGTAATGCACCTTTTAACTATGACAGTTAATCTAGTTAAGCTTCCATTCTCAACCTAGACAATTCACTCCCTTCATCACAGAACCATTACACGATGTTTTTCGATTGGGTTTTGCTTCACAACTTCCTACTATTCATTCACACTCCACACTCCACATTTTTAAATATTTTTTTAATTTCTTTTCAATTTATTTTTTTAAACTATTTTAAATTTTTTATTCACTATTCATATTAAAAATATTTGATAAAAAAATTTAAAAAAAAAATTAAAAAAAAGGTAGAGTGTGGAGTGTGGTGAATAATAGGAAGTTGTGAAAATTATTTCTTTTCGATTAGCGTATTCATGGGGTTTCCCAATTTGGGAGTATTAATTTGTATTCAGTGAAAAATTTGATTGCATGGATTCCATGTAAGCAAATCTGGCATGTATTAACTGACGTATGATTGGATACTACGTGTTTTAATTAACGCATTGCAACCACGTCGTTTAACGGCAGTTAATCCACAAATCTTATATCTTTGAATTAAATAACTAATTTGAAAACCCAACCAACTCTTGTAGGTACGTAAAAAAGACAGATTGTTTTTGCTTTTAACCCAATAAATAAATAAAATTGATCTTTGCATCATTTTTCCAGTATTTAATGGTATCTCTGAAATTCACTCAAACAATTATAAATATTATACAATCCACTTTATCTGTCTATCTTTTTTCAACCTCTAGGCTCTTATATCCGGAAAAATCTTTAAGGAATGTATATTCATTTGAAAGTATTTTTCCAAGATCTTTATTTTGGTGTTGGTGAGATTTTTTGGATATTTGGGTTGGGTTTTTTTTTTTTTTTTATAATTTTTTTTTTGTTTTGCTTATTTGTATTCTCCAGGTGTCGATCTGTAACCACGGTTTTCCTCCGCTACAAGTAAGGGCTTATTAATAAAATTGGGATACCATCCTCTTCTTAAAAAAAAATATGTTAACTATTGAAATAATCCTTGTGGTTTGGATTTCCAACAAATTGTTTCCTATAAACTAAGTTTGAAACTTTACTCCATCTACAACTTTGATTATTTTAGTTCTTTTATCACCCTTCCATTAATCCCACCAATACAAACGCCAAATAAACACCAATAGAATGACATCATGTGTCAACTAAAATAAGAATTGAAAAAGATATTCAAATTAGCACACAAAAATTAAAAAAAAAAAAAAGCTCAAAATATTTCGTAAAAAAAAAAAAAAAAAAAAGGTAAGGACAACCACGCGCCACCCCCACCCCACCACTACCCTTTTGATTTATTTCACATGTTTATTTCTGTTCAAATTTAGGCTCTAGTGTTTACATTAGTAGTTGTTTTGTTTATTGCGTTAATTTGCTGCTTATGATTTTTATTTCGCCGTTTATGTGGTATTTGTTTGGTTTTGTTACCATGGTTTCTTTGTTTAGTTCAATGTATAGGTGGATTTATTATAGATTGTTTTTTTTTTTTTTTATGTGATGATTTTTTTAATTATTATTTGTAAATCCCAAATATTCTACCTGTTACTATAATATTCATATGTCATAAGTGGGGATAATCAATAAAATTGAAGTGTCGTCTTCTTCTCTTAAAAAAAAAAAAAAAAAAGGTGTTTATGTAAGAATTCTAAAGAATATTAATCCACTTTTCTCATGATATTTATATTCTATTTATGGGTTGAATACAAAAAATAAAAAAGTAAAAAACTCTTTAGTTTGGCTTTTGGAAACATTGTTTTCCATACTCCAATTCCAAACTCTGCTCCATCTACTTCCCCCCTCGATCACTTATTCCTTCTATCACTTTTTCGTTATTCCCAACAACGAAGCTCATGTCACATTAGCACAAACACCACCTAAGCACCAATGGAATGAAGTTCCGTTTAAAGTAAAATGAAAAATAAGAAACACATATAAAAGTTCAAAATAATCTTAAAAACATCATAGAAGCTTGATATTTAGCTTATCTTATCCGTGTTTGCAACTTGTTAAACCATCATAACCATTGAGAGGTAATATTTGCAATTATAGGATGTGGAAGTATCGTGTCTTTATGTTGAAAAAAATAAATAAATATAAAATTTATATTAAAAAATTAATTTTTGAGATGTGATATTTACAGTCATAGAGTTCGTAAGCGCTGTACACTCATTTTGAAAAAAAAATGAATAAATATGAAACCCATATGAAAAAAATTAATTTTTTAATAATGAACCCTTTTTTTCAAAAGAAGTGCAAGACACTTATACAACTTATAACTGTATCTAGCATTATTCTTAATTTTTTTTAATGATAAACCTCACTATTTCTCAATAAAAATAGACGACGCTTACATAACTCATGACTTTATATTACTCTTATCCATTTCTTTGAATTATAAAACATAATATAGGCCGATAATCTTAGTTTTTAACTGCTTTTGGTCATACATGATTGTCCTTGGTTTTTCTCCCATAGAGAATATATTTATACCGAACATGTTAAGGCACCAGAGACCATTGACGCAAACTCAGAATAGGAGAAATTTTTTTTTTTTTTTTTTAAAAACAGAATAGGAGAAATTGAAAGTACAAAAAACTGGAGAGAACGATCCCATGCATAAATAAAGAGGTATGTTCACCAAAAACAAAGAGGTTCTTTTGCGGCTTTGCCCCATGACCTGAAACTTGCTTTATTCATTCAATTTTTTTTTTTTTAATAGTTACATCATACAATAGCCAATGAGGTGGGAGGTCCCATCGTTCATCCAAAATCAGCAAATATAACATAATAAATAAATAAAAGATCTAAAGCTAATGACTTGACCCACACCTACTTCCCACAAGAGAAAGCCACTTGAAGCAGTTTTAATATAGTTCGAAAAACATATCGTAATACTATGACTAGAAGCCGCAGTGAAGTGTTTTATATTGCATTTTGTTGGTCTAGACCGGCTATAAGAGACTTCCACAACCTTTTTCCCATGGTCCCTGGTTAGGAGAAAGGAAAATATAAGAAGATAGCAAACAAGAGATGCGCTAAAATGCCGGTAGACGAACGATAGGGACTGTGGCGGCGCGTGGAGACCACATGCCACTCTAGGAGAGTGGAGGTTGGTTAGATCTAAAGGATTTGAGGTCGTTGGCACCGAAAGTGCCACACGTGATGACAACAAGCACAGTGCAACTGCACGTGGATCTCACGCACGATTTGCATGCGCCACTCCATTCAACATTTTGAATTTGGCTATCTAAAAGATTGGTGGCTAGGGAGTCCTGTAGTTAAAGTTAAAGTTACAATTATATCCTTATATCTAAAAATAAATTTGCTGAAATTTTAATTTCAATTTTTTTATTGTTTGAATTGTAATTTTGAACTTTTAGTTAATTTTATATTTTTTTATAGATATTGTGATTTTAACATTTATATAAAATTATGCTAAATTTACCTAGATCAAACTAGTTAATTTCATATATGTTCAACATATTTACATAAACGGGTCAAAACGAATTGATACGACATAACCCATTATGTTAATAGATCGAGTTAGAATTTAAAATTTTGGCACAATATTCTTAATGGTTTAGGTTAGGATTAATCATATAGTATATAATATATGTCTTGACACGACACGAACATAACCCGTTAATACAATTTGACACCCCTACTTATTGACACCCGTACTTATTATCATTACTATTATTTGAATAAATATACCGAATTTCATACATTTAAGATAGCTTTCAACGTTTTACTGAAAAATAAATGGGATAAAAAGCGTCGATAATACAATTATATCCTTCTCAGCGTGGGGATGCAGACATTACCTGTCAGTTTCTGTATAGAGAATGCACTCGATGCCTCATAAATTTCCTAATATTTAACATAACCTTAATCTGCTCAAACAAGTAGTACAACTCCTCACTACACCAAGCACCCTCGTTAAAAACAGAATTCCACCCTAGAAGAAAAATAAAAATAAAAAAATTAAACAGAGAGAAACACTACAAAACTATACACCCAGGAATACGAATGGCAACCCCACCTTAAACCATCAGAATCCCCCTATCGCTTGTTACTACCACCACCAATACCATCAATATTAATAGAGAAGAAAAAAAAAAAAAAAAAACTGTCAGAAAGGCAATAACTGAAGAAGTTCATAGCTCATATACAGCTAAACTGGTATGACATCGTTCTTCGATGCATCTTCACACCTTAAAACAATACCCTCGAGACTAGCAGGGAAAATACATTTTGCCCATTGGCATCCGGTTGTGAACGGCTCTGGTGGAGGGACAATCATAAGCACGTTCTCATTTCTCTGAACAACTCCCATTACACTAACTGTGCTTCCTTCTTTGATATACCTACATATGCAACAATGAAATTCAGATGTCCAGACTTGTGAATGGCAATTACTATGATGGTACCACCATAGCCTTTGATCCTCATAAATGCAGAGTACTTATGAGTCAGTATGAAAACACGAAAATGTAATCATAAGAGGGAACAGTAATCTAACTCCAATCTGAGAGAGAGAGAGAGAGAGAGAGAGAGAGAGCTTATACCCCTCTTTTAACCGCATCATCCGATCATCACTTGAGAGGTTCCTCTCTCCCAACCACCTGATGAACTCTGGGGACAACTCTTCATTCTCTGGATTAACATCAATGACAATTGAGTTGTCAATATAAGGAGTCACCCTTGCTCCATAGCCAGTCTTTACCAAGGCTCTCAATCCAGACTGGAAATCTGAGATGTAGAAGTCAACCACACGCCTCTGTCGAATGAAGACACCAGTCAAAAAGTGTAAAATCCCATACAGAATATTTCACCCCGTGGACCCAGGTCTCTTGGACTCACCAAAGGACCCATTGGAACAACCAGATCTTTTAAAATAAGCAAGCATACAGACCAGCAATAGCAAAATAACAAAATTTATAAAGCAGCAAAGAGAAGATAGGATATGCCATGGACACCTCATCTGGTAAATATCATGGCAGACATTCACAAAAAATACCTTTTATGGCACCCCCATAAATGTATAACTTTTATGGCAATGTCAGGAAGCACGGAAATTTAACTTCGATAATAATAATAACACTGTCCACAAAACTATCAAGCCAATGTTTCAATTACTCACTTCTAATGATCTGAGCCCCCAAGTAAAATGGCGATGTGAAGGGTTTGCAGCCTTTGAATCCCATCCTCGATACTCATGTAAACTTGTTGATGTATACACACATCGAGAAATATTTTGAAATGATGTCTCAAGAGGCACATTGCCACAAGTGACCACCTTCAAAAGGAACAACCAAACATGTGATAAATGTCATTTAGGAATATGAAGGGACAAGAGAGAGGAAAAAGAAAAGAACACATGGAAAACCAGCCACACCATCATTGTACATCTTTTTATAAGTGAAAAAATGAGATATATAGACCATATGAATAGCTTACGTTTACTTCATAACATCCATTAACAAATCTTCATAACTTTGAGATTTTAAATTGATAGTTAAATATTTCTTAAAATTCACGTTCACCAAAAAGCAATAAGATTTAAAATATTTGCTCAAAATATATATTCAACCATATAAACTATAAGATTCTCACCATTAATAATCCCCTTTAAAAGGGGAAAAAAAAAAAGAGGGATTCAGAGGTTTTACTTCTTTATTCCTCACTAATCTCATGAATTTAGCTTACTCTATTATGACTGACTAGTTGAAAAAGTCAATGATGCAAGAGCAAAAAACAATCCAACAAATGAAGTTCAATTTAACAGAGACACATTGATGCAATACAAGAATAATAATATAAACTACAAAATCATCAAAGCAAACTACATACCCCAGAGACCTTCACATATTGCCCATTCTTCGCAGTTCTAAGCTCCGAATCAGGATAACGAGCAATGTAACCAATAATGGCTCTTCTCCCCCAAAACGTATTCCAGATGAATAATGCAGCAACTGCACCGAAAAGTGCCACTACCACCATAAGGAGAATGGCATTGTGGACAGCTCCAAGAATAAACCCACCAGCAATGAACCCCATCACGAAAAGAAGAATTAGTGACCATGACACTAACTTAGGGAGGTTCCTCTTGAAGGAAAACTCATCATCTTGAGTAAGAATAGTCACGGCCTGATTGTTAACAACAGAGGAGCCTGGTACTTTCATCGATCCCATAGATTCTAAAGGACCAGATACCTTTCGAGGGGCCCCAGAAGAATTTAAAGGGCCTGACGAAATGGGTCCAGATGTAATAAGACCTGTTGCAGGGAGCACATGATGAAGAGGCCCAGAGTTATGGCGGCCTGTTGGTGTTACTCCACCAGATTGGGGACCAGATGACTTCTTCAAAGGCTCACCATGCTTATTTAGTGGGCCAGAATTTGATTTCTTTAAGGAAGCTGAACCAGACATGCCTCCAGAAGATACAGGCCCCGGAGTGGTATAGCTGGCCCTAACTGTGGCATTAGGCATGATTGGACCAGAGTGTGTGGCAGTACCTCCAAAAGATCCCGTCCTTGAAGGAGCACCAGTTAGAGGGCCTGATTTTCTAGATTTAGAGCCATCCACAGGGATATCAAACATTTTCCCAAGTTCTCCTGACTTCTTGATATCTCCACCTGTATAGGGCGCGGCAGCAGAGCTCATAGTTGGTGTCCTTTCCTTTGGCTGCTCTGGCCGTCCTGATACGTAAAGGCCATTGCTGAGCTGATGAGATGGAATTCTGGAACCCATCTTGGGTTCTGTATGAAACCCTGAAGGAACTGATGTGATAAAAACTAAAGGCAATATGCTGATGAGATACTCAAAGCCCTCCTGAGGACAAAAAAGCATCGAGAAATTATAACCATTGTACACTGCAAAATTTTAAGATGCATAATCTCAACGATAGATAACTGGGAAAGAGGCCAAAGTTAAATTTGAATGTTGAACACAAGGAAATGAGCACTAAAAACCAGCGTACAGCAAGACCAAGGTCACAAAAGAATCCAGTTCACCATTCCATATCAAATTTCCACTGGAGCTAGAACTCAGTGGTTGTCTGGTAGGACTTTACAAGATTTAGAAGTGCAAATAGTATATAATCAGTCTCTGTAGACAGAAATCAAAACTCAGAGTTTGGTTAAAACATGAGCAGATTAAAACCCCCATTTCCAATAACGCACTTGATTACAATAAAAGAAATGACTATCCAAATGTAAGTTCAAAGTTAATAAGAAACAGATAAAATGGAAGTATAAACTTAAACTCAGAAAACTTTTGCATTGATAAACTATTATGCCAAGGAAGAATGATATTACACCAAAGAGTTCTCTCAAAATAAGCCTCACAGAATTACCCCTTAATTGATCGAGAATGTGTTTAAGAAGACAAATTAAACATCCAATAATTAATCACAGAACCCATTCACCTCCTGGTTGGTACTGGTAAAAAGTTGGGAGATTAAAAAACCAGAATAGAAAACTAAGCAGGGCAGTTAGTAAAAGTACTTAACTAATTGAGTTCTCTCTAGCCAACAGGTGTATGCTACACTCTACTAGTCTGACTTATTGGTCATGGATTATTGAATTCGTTCAGATAACTACATGACCATTGACCACATGTATGTGCATCAGTTTGTATGCATGTAGCACATCCACACATACCCACCAAACTCTAGAAGGGTACTGACTACATGCGGTAGGGCTGAGAACCGCCCGCTACAGGTGGGGCTTAACCCTATCTTGGGGCAAGATTCACTGACTCAAGGCGCAGACAGGTAAGCTTTCCATCCAAGCAGGAGGAGGCCGCCCTCTCCGGTTTTCCCCCTATTTTCGTCCATTGAATCCTTTCCAAAAAAACACATCGTAATTATGCAAAAAAAAACTTAATGCCTAAATACTAAACATAACTACAAAAATCAAATCCCAACAAATTGCAAAAATCGAAACATATGCAAACAAATTGCTAAAAAAAAAAAAAACTGACAAACCGGAACCAACAATCAAATGCCAATAGCTTGCAAAATTTGAGTCCCAAAAATAAACCCAAAAAATTAAAAAAATAAAATCACAAATACCACTTTCTGTTGGGATTTCTGCAACAGTAAAGAATCTTTTTTTTTTTTTTTAAATCAGTCTCTGCTTTCGGTAATTGTGAACAACTTGGGCTAATCAGAGAGATGGACCAACCATATTCGTTACACCATTTTCGGCAAAAAAAACTAAAGAAGAGAAGAAATGGTTGAAAAATATAGGATAACAAACTACATGGACAGAGATCTTCATTACACATGGAACTCTGGTCCCAGTGTGAAGAAAATAATAATAATGCAAATTAGAAAACTAACCTTCTGAACAACCCTTTTCTTGGTCCATATGAAACATTCAGGGCACAGATGGACCACCAATTGAAAAAGTAATGGAGCTACAATCATATAGTTTATAAAATTCAGAGTTTGGGACTGTAAGTGCCAAAGTTTATCCTTCTTTTCCGTTATTTTCTTAGCTCACTACATCATGTCAGCAACTACGCGAATAAGTATTATTCCATCAGAAAAAAGTTACCATACCATCTGCTGGTATTTACATTTTAACAGCCAGAATCCACATTCCAACAAAGAAACATAGCATACACAAATTTCATCTTTGACAAAAAGAAGCTCGGAAGAAAAGAAAGTGTGAAGGCAATGGCCAAAAGTTTTAGGCCTTGTGACCAAATATATAATCCAATATTCAGAATTATTAAATTATTTCCCTACATGTTCTCAACCAACTAAGGCCTCGTTTGTTTTCAAAGATGAGATGAGATAAGATTAAACTTAAAAAGTTGAATAAAATATTATTAGAATATATTTTTTAATATTATATTCGTTTTGGGATTTGAAAAAGTTGAATTGTTTATTTTATTTTATATATGAATTTGAGAAAATTGTAATAATGAGATAAGAGATTTTCAAAATTTTTAAAATTTTGGGTTTTGGTCTTGAAAACAAACAAGACCTAAACAAAAAGGAAAAACTCATTACGACTCTGAAACGTAGTGAAGTATCAGAATCTTTCCATATTTAGAAATCTCTCACTTAAGCGGTACTATTAAGACCTCATTTGTTTTCGAATATGAGAATAGATGAGTTGAGATTAAAGTTAAAAAGTTAAATAAAGTATTATTATAATATATTTTTTAATATTATTTTTGTATTGAAATTTAAAAAAGTTGTAATAATTAGATGGAATAAGGTGAGATGGATTTGAAAAAGTTGAAATTGAAATCAGATAAAATGAGATATTTTTTGAAAAACGAGCCTAAAATTCACCAAAAATCCAAATAGCCTCAAGCCCAACTAAACCATATTTGCTGAACAACCAAAAAAAGACCCAGATTCCAGGGATAATGGGAGTGCCAGTCTTAAAAATCTACAAAAATTCAAAGAAAAACGCACCGTTTATAGAAACCCAAGCAACAGGAAAACCCAATTCTAAAACCGAAATCGAGAAAATACGACACGCCCAAGTCGCCATTCTGTGAAAAACCAATAAAATGGAGAAGATCTGAGAAAATAAGCAGGCAAAAGAAGTAAAGGAACTGAGACCAATAAGGGAAAATAGGAAAAATATAAAGATTTCATAAAGACACAAACCTGAAGTAGAAGCCGTTTAAGCAGAATGAGCTGAAATCTGGAGACTCGGAGACATTACGAGTCGATCAAAGTCCCAAGGGACCAAGCCAAAACCCCAGAATCTCTCTCTCTCTCTCTCCCACTGAACCAGAGTGCTCGTTTGTGGGGATTTTTCCGCTTAGAGACTAGAGAGCCGCAACACTGGCGAGGTTGTCTCGTCCAGGGTTCTCTGTTGCAGCTCCAGTTCTGTTTTTAATCCTTTTCTATTTCTTTTAGCTACAGTATCTGTAAGTTGCACCAGTTCTTCTATTTCTTTCTTTACAACTTTACATTTAAGAGCAAGCGCGAAATTGTATTAATTTTAAAAAAGGAAACTATTGAATACTGAAGAGATCTTTACGCTAACGCTTTAACGTGATTATGAATTATTTCTTTTAAAACACATAATTTACACTACCATCAAATAACTACATAATTTACAACCCCTTTTCAAATTCTCGATTTTGACAATCACTTTTGGCATTTGTTGTAAAAAGTTATCTTTTACCCCTCCATAAAACATTTGAAAATTAAAAATTAAAATAAAGGATAAGATTAGACGTCCTTGGTTGAAAATTAAAATTTTAAAAATGTTGTAAGGACATGAAAATNGATTATGAATTATTTCTTTTAAAACACATAATTTACACTACCATCAAATAACTACATAATTTACAACCCCTTTTCAAATTCTCGATTTTGACAATCACTTTTGGCATTTGTTGTAAAAAGTTATCTTGTACCCCTCCATAAAACATTTGAAAATTAAAAATTAAAATAAAGGATAAGATTAGACGTCCTTGGTTGAAAATTAAAATTTTAAAAATGTTGTAAGGACATGAAAATAATAAAATACATTCTATGTATTTTACAAATCCTCGAACTTTCATATGGAGAACAAGGAGAATATGAAGACTAATTTAAAATACTACTCACTGCAATCGAGGCGAGCCATGTACTTGAAACCAAATCTAAGTTTAAGAAAAGCAAAGAGTTGAATAATCTTTCATGGACAATCAACTATAATGCTAAAGGAGGTAGCTCAAGTCGAGGAAAGACTAAAGTGAGAGCTTTGTGAAGACGTTCTCGTAGTGGGATGTTCGGGTTGAGAATTAGTTTTACGGAATCTAGGGGATGGGGTCGAGGAGATGTAACGATAGTTTTCTAATTCGGCCTTGATGCATTTTGGGTAGGTTTTCATGGGCTTTTGGGTCATTAGGGACTCTCTTGTATGGGCTACGTGTTTTCTTGTATACATCCAGTATACTTGATTACTTCTATTGATATATATATAATATTATTACTTATAAAAAAAAAAAAAAATTTCAATGTATTTGATAGATGACTATTAAAATTCTGATCCATTCATGTATTCTTATTTTCAATGTTCACGTATCATCTTAATTTATTCATTGTCATTTCCTAAGTTCAAGTATCTATTTAATGTAATGTATCCTCTCATCTCTATAAAATGGAGTTTTGAGGAGGATTTGTTGTAGACAGACAGCAAGAATGTTTTGAGAAATAATATTGAGTTTCCTGAAAAACTAGTTTCATATATTGTAATCCTTCAATTCTCTTATTACTTTTCTTTAGTTTTACAACACGTTGTTAGCACAAGACTCTAGCTAACCATTGTGTTCTTTTGATCTTTAGGTAGGTATTTGTGAACTATTTCTTGACCACTATAAGTTTTTATTCTATAAATATTGATATCTGTTTATTGCAATAAAAACCATTCTATAAAATTTTGATATGATCTATGTGATATTTTATAGAGTATAATATTATCATATCAATGTGACGAATATTCTTGTCTTCTATATATTAGTTCGATTTTAAATGTTTTTCTCATTCAATAAAATTAAGTAAAGAAAAGAAACATCCCTGAAAGATCGCTCTAAACAAATAATTTTATTGAAAATTGAGCATCTCACAATAAAATCTCCATTGATTCTATAGGGTAGTTTAAGTGAGTAAAAACACCTGAAGACCGTGATTTACCCAAAAGCTCGTTATGATTATATACACTTAAAGTTGTACATTTAAGATTCTATAGAGAAACAAAAGCCATCAATGATGATATGTTTGAAATGAAACATATAGCATATTCACGTTTCAAATATGTTCCTACAAAAGCAATATCAAGTGCAAATGTTCACTAAATATTTGAACTAATATCTTGTTTACTAGTGGCTGAATGAAACAAGCTGTTAATAAAAAATCACTAGCATTGTCCAATCGGTTCTATTCCATTTCCTGAAACAAATGAAATCCCTTTTCATTAAAGAAAGTCATGGTCGCGGACGTGGACTTGATAAAAAATATATATATCTAGATCATGGAGCGTGCATTCAAGATTTCTAAAAAAAAGTGTTTCATTTCACCAGAAGTAGAATCACACCATGACAAAGTAAGATGGAAATAAAGACTTGTAAAATAAGTCTATAAAAAAAATGAAGCTAATATCACTAGTTTGGTATGAAATGACATTGGTTACGTACTTGTCGTATATCCAAACATTTGGTGAACCTATATCAAATATTTATGAAGAAAAAAAGGGGTCAAAATAAATTTTGCTGATCCACAAAAATCCAGAAGATCATCTAATTTATTTTGATAATCTAAATATGATGGTCCTAATTCGTCTCGATATTTTTGATTTCTTTGTAGATCCAAACAGAAGAAATTCAAAAAGGATGATATTGAGCTTCTGAAGAGCTAAATTTATATTACTATATTCCAAATCTCCTGAAGAGAAAATAATATTTTTATTAGTAATACATATGACCCTAACAATTAATTTTATTTCTTTATTACATTATTTTGAGTCATTATCTCTTAATACATCATGTTATACTCTCTTTTGCATTAATAAAGTTTTATACATATTTTTGTTTATAAAAAGACAAATTCTAATAATGCATTGATGAATTCTAAGATGATTTGTAAATATGTGTCTGGCAGATAATTGTACAACACACACAATTCTTAAGAATAAGAAATATTTCGAATATTTAACATTATATAAAGTCAACGTCAATACAATATCTAGGTCATCAAACCTAATTGAAGACTCCAAAAAAACCGACATCCTGTTGTCAAAATGAACAAAATTTTGTATTGATTATGGTTTGTATTCTTCAAAGTCTAGAAGAAATTTGCTGAATTTTAAAGATATTTGTTATAAGTGTTATCATGTTGAAACCATGAATAAAGGCAGTGATGAATATAAATTAAAACAATAAATTTGGATCAGAAGCACATATTTGAAAAACTATCATCTTTCGCTTCTAGGTTATATTATACAACATTGAAAATCATTGAATCACATGTTGTAATGCACCAGAAGTGCTCTAGTCCAAAAATCTTTATGTTTTGGCATGATCATCTTGGTCATTCAAGATTAATCATGACGCGTCAAATAATTGAGAATTCATATGAACATCCTTTAAAGAACCATAAGATTCTTTTATTAAGTAATTATCCATGTGTAACATATTCCAAAGGAAAGTTAATTGTCAGAATATCTCATTCCAAGGTAATTATTGAATCTCCATCATTTTAACAAAGAATCCATGGAGATATATGTGGACCTATACATCCACCATATGGGTCATTTAGATACTTTATGGTTTTAACATATGCATAAACTAGATGGTCATATGTTTGTCTACTTTCTACTCAAAATGTTACATATGGTAGATTTTTTGCACAAATTATTATATTACAGGCTCAATTTTTTGATTATTCAATTCAGTCTATTTTATTGGATAATGTAGGAGAACTAAATTTAAAATTTTGATGATTATTGTATATCAGTTAGGATTAATATTGAATATTTTGTTGCACATATGTATACTCATAATGGTTTAGCTGAGTCATTTATTAAACGTCTACAATTAATTGCTAGACTATTACTTCTGAAAATAAAACTACATGTCTCTACTTGGGGACATGAGATTTTGCATGTTGCATCATTATTTCGAATAAGACCAACTGTTTATAATAAATATTCTCCATTGTAACTTGTATTTGACCAACCATCAAACATTTTTCATCATCATATTTTTGGTTGTGTTGTTTATGTTCCAATTGCACATCCTTAATACTAAGATGAGTTCTTAATGTTGACTTCGAATTTATGTTAGTTTTGATTCTCCCTCTATCATTCGATACCTCAAGCCCTTAATTTGAGATTTTAAAGTTTGTTTTGAAAAATGTGTTTTTGATGAAGTAGTCTTCCTACCATTAAAGGGAGAAACATTATCAGAAGCATAAAAGCAAATAACATGGAACAATCTGACACTATCTCAGCATAATTCACTTACAAATAAATGTGAACTAGAAGTTCAAAAGATTATTAATTTGCAAACTATTGTAAATTAATTATCGGATGTCTTTACTGACAACAAGAAAATAATAAAGTCTCACATTCCAAGTGCTAATACTCCAGCAAATATCAATATCCCGGTAGGATAATCAAATAATGAAACAGTTAATGAGTCTAAAATAAACCTGAATCTATTGGTGCAAAATATAACACTCATTGAAAGAGAAGTACAAAGAAAAGAAATTGGTACTCCTGAAGAGGTCGTACTCACAAAATAGGCAACAAGAGCTATAGATCCATCTAAACTTTCTATCTTTCTGTACAAAATTCTCCTAGAACATAATCCCTTTAAGTGGAATACTCTGAAGAGGAATCTCCTGAAAAGTTATCTCCTGAAGAGAAAATGTATCTTAAAATAACGATATCTCAATATATTATATAAGTATGAGAGAGTTATTTCATAAAAATAAAATTGTTATCGACAACATATTTCATTTAATGTTGCTCTTGTTATCACCAGAAGTGATAATGAAAATGAACAAAAAATCGTCAATGAATGTCGACATAGAAATGATTGACCAAAATGTAAAGAATCAATTCATGTAGAATTAATATTGCTAGCAAAACATGAAGTATTTAGACCTGTAGCCCAAACACCTAAGAGTGTGATGCCTATCAGATATAAGTGGGTATTTGTATGTAAACGTAATGAAAAAAATAAAATTGTGAGATACTATACATGACTTGTTGCATAAGGTTTCTCGCAGAAACTCGTATTGATTATAAAGAAACGTATTCCCTTATAGTGGATGCAATTATATTAAGATTTTTTATTAGTTTGATCGTCACAGAAACTTTGGATATGCATTTAATGGATGTTGTTACAACATATTTATATGAATCATTAGATAATAATATTTTTATGAAAATCCCTAAAAGATATAAAATGCATGAAGCATGTAATTCAAAGTCCTGAAGTATTTATTGTATCAAGTTACAAAGATCTTTATATGGATTAAAACAATCTGGATGCATGTGGTATAATTGTCTAAGTGAATGTTTAATAAAAGAAGGATTTGAGAATAATCCAATTTTCCTATGTGTTTTCATACAAAACAAATTTCAGATTTGCTATTATTGCGGTATATGTAGATTATTTAAATCTGGTTGAAACTCTAGAAGAGCTGATAAAAGTTGCAAATTATTTAAAAAAGAGTTTGAAATGAAAGATATTAGAAAAAAAAATTATTTTAGTCTGCAAATTGAGCACTTTTAAAATGGAGTTATTGTCCATCAGTCAACATATCCAAAAGAAGTCCTGAAGCACTTTTACATGGACAAACATCATCATTTGAGTACTCCAATGGTTGTCCGATCACTTGATGTGCAAAAATGAATTTCGCCATCGATAAGATGATAAAGAAATTCTTGGTCCTAAAACACCATATCTAAGTGCAATTGATGTTTTGATGTATCTTAAAATTTGCCCACAATCAAATATTCAATTAGTTGGTTATGCAGACTTGGATTACCTTTTCGATCTGCATAAAGGAAGATCACAAACATGATACCTGTTCACTTAAGGAAGTACATTTATTTCATGGAGATCTGTCAAGCAATCATTAGTTGCTACTTCTTCCAACTATTAAGAGATTATTGCAATATATGAAGCAAGTAAGGAATGTATTTGGTTGAGATTAGTAATTCAACACATTCAATATAAGTGTGAATTATCCACAAATCAAAATAGGTTATATCAAATGTGATAAAACCAAGCATATTTCACCAAAGTTATTTTACACACGAGCTCTAAAAGAACGATGATATTGATGTCAAGCAAATATGATCATGTGAAAATATGGCAAATCTATTCACTAAAGCATTACATACTGCAACATTTAAAAAGTTGGTATATGGCATTGTAATGCGTCAACTCAAAAATCTTTCATTGTAAACAATTAATGAAGCTCTATATACTTTTGAGGGGAAGAAAATGATCATACAGATTGTACTCTTTCTCCTTCGCTAAGGTTTTTCCCACTGGATTTTCCTTTACAAGGTTTTAACGAAGCAATCCTAAAGCATTAAAAGATATACAAGAATATTGTACTCTTTTTCCTTCGCCATTAGTTTTTTTCTCATCGGATTTTTCTTTAGCAAGGTTTTAACGAGACATGTTCTTTGTGTATGGCCATCGAATGAGGAGTGTTGTAAATACATGAATGTAGTAAAATACATTCCATGTATTTGATGGATAACCATTAGAATTCTAATCCATTCATGTATTTCTATTTTCAATGTTCATGTATCTTCTTGATTCATGTATTGTCATTCTCTAAATTTATGTATCTATTTAATGTAATGTATCCTCCCATGTGTATAAAAGAGAGTTTTGAGGAGGATTTGTTGTAGACAAATAGTAAGAATATTGACAGAAATAATATTGAGTTTCTAAAGAATTAGTTTTATATATTGTAATCCTTCAATTCTCTTGTTAATTTTCTTTAGTTTTACAAAAATAAAAAATAAAAAATACACATGAAAATGAGGAAAATAAAATTAAAATGTTAAAAACTAGAAAAAAAACAAAATTCAAAATTAATTTTGATCGAAAATCAAGAAACATGAATATCTTTCTACTTTGGAAAAAATAAAAAAGTCTAATTTTTATGTTTAATTCTTTTTTCCTCTAAAGAATTATTGATTCTTAAGAAATTGTTTTTAAAATGTGAAAAGAAATTTTTGGAAAAAGATTATTTTATAATTGAATTTAGGGCTGGTTTGTATTCAAAGATAAGATGAGATGGTTTTAGATGAAAGATGAAAGTTGAATAAAATATTATTAAAATATTATTTTTTAATATTATTATTGTTTTGAGATTTGAAAATGTTGAATTGTTTATTATATTTTGTGTAAAAATTTGAAAATGTTGTAATGATGAGATGAAACATTTTTTTAATCCAAACGGGGCTTAATCTTTGGCTTAATAGGTATTTTGTCTTCCATATAAAATGGGGGCATAATCCTCTTTTCTTAAAAAAAAATATATATATATATATAGTATTTTGTCTTTTTAAGGCTTTTATGGCTAATCTTGTCTTTTAAAAAAATGGTACATTGCAATTTCTTTATAGCTCGAACCTTGAGAGGTAATTGCAATTGGTATAGTAGTTTAAGGTTGTGTATATTTCCCTATTAGTTTTTTGGGTAAAATTGTTTCTTTTAAAAAAGTATCTATATGCTAACAAATTGGAGTCTTCTCAAAGTATCTAAGGTAAAAATTGTGCCCTTGTTCAAGTCTTTTGAAGTGGGAGCGTTTGACCGTGTGCTTTAACTACAACAATTTTGTTTTTAAGAGATGAAATTTATTAGGAACGAATTAGATTTTGTTCCTAAAAGTACTTATTCTGGACGAAATTTAAATTTCATCTCAAAACATGGATGAGGTAACGACACCGTTCAAACATACTAAAATATATTCGAATAGACTAAACGACACATTTTGTGATGAAATATTTCATCTCAAACATAGAAAACCGTTCGAATGTATTAACATACTAAAATACATTCGAACAACGATTTAACGAATGTTCGAATGGTTTAATATCTATTCAAATAGTAATTTGGCGAGAAAGTACAAACAATTTTGCCGGGGATAGTTCAAAACCGAGTGTATGCATTTGTTTGGTCTAAAAAATGGTGTTCTAAGTGGCTTAAAATAAGGTTAGGATGGAAGCATTGGATGTGCAAAATGAGTGTTTTTGTGGTATGTATATGTTTGGCGCAACTCGGGTTAGACCATTTTGAGGAGTCCATGAGTGTATTTTTGAGTTAAGGTTTTTAAGTCTTGTTTGAGTTACTTATTGGGCTATACGTTGTAAAATGATGGAAAGTGGTGTCTTGAAATTTCATGTGAAGGATTCTTAGGTTTAGTAACGAGGATTGATGATGTTTTTGAAGTCAAAATAAAATTTTTAGTTGAATACAAGAATATTACAATGTACAATCATGAAGGTCATGCTTATAAGAGCATCCACATTGGCTTGGCCAAATGGGTAAGTTAGCTAAAATTTAGATAATTGATGTAAAAAACATTCCACATTGAATTGGCCAAATCTAAAATAAGATGAACTTTTGTTATAGTGTTTGGCCAAAGATGAAGAACCACTATTGATTCACCAAACATTAAAATACTAATTTCTTACTCCAAGAAAATATTAAAATATTAGTTTCTCACTCCAATAAAAATACTATTTGATTTGTAATTAAAAAATTTAGATAAAATTTTAGATGAGTTTTATCAAATATTTTTTGTTATTAGCAACTTTTAAAAATATAATTTTTTAATATTAATTTAATTAGAATATAATTATTATTAATATTAAATTGGTAGAATTATAAAATGTGATACAAATAAATTAAATAAATAAATTATTAATTTAATAATATTTATTATTATATAGAGAGTGAATAGCTAATCCATATGTGGTGATTGAATTTAAATGGAATGGGCAAATGTCAAAAAGTATGATATTGGCTAAATTTTAAAGATGTAATTGGCGAAGTCACTACTAATGCTCTAAGTAGGGTAGAGTTCAGGAGAACTTAGATATACCATTCATCCTTTGACCCTATTTGCACGAATGCATGTTTCATATCTATTTAATTGAAAAAAGATGATTATCCAACCATGGATGTTTTATAGGTCCTGTTTGATGCTTGGTAATACCTACTATCAGCTTATTTTGCATAAGAATTAAGGTAAGTGACTATGATCATATTTTTCTACGTCACTTTATGTAAACTGAAAATGTTGTTTTATAGCTATTTAGTAATGTGGAATTTTATAAGGTACACCTATATGTATGAATTATCATTGGTAGCCTCTATTCATGAATCCATATTAATTATTATTGAGGTAATGCATGTGACTTTGAAATTGCATGACTAGTTATATGAATGAATAATATATGATATGATTATGTATTTTCAAATAAACGAAAGGCAAGGTAAGGTAAGGTTAAAAGTTAAGAAATGAAAATGAAAATGTATGATTGCATGTGACTGTTGAGGTAAAATGATCTAGCCATGATAGTGAAGATGGTACCATGAGATTAAAGGGCGTATTGCAACATCAGAATGCATTACTGGCGGTGCAGCTAGTTATGCCCATTCCTGATGAGAACTAGGTAAAATCCGCTAGCCCTGAGTAATGCCAAGGTCGTAAGGGTTGCTAGCCTTAACACACGAGGGGTGATAATATTTAACGGCCATTAAAATTAAGAGGTTGAGGAATGCATGCCTTTCTTTGAGGTTAATTGTGATAACCTGGTCTAAGCTAGGTGCTTACTCATTTTTATTTTATTTCCCTGATTTAATCCAAATGGACTTAAGCTTGTTGATTGAAGGAGGTTAAGGGTGTAAGATTGACTTAGGCCATGATTTGTTGATGCAATAGGCACCTAAGCCCAAAGAAAAAGTGCAACACTTAGTCATTTCGGCCCTTTAAGGGTTTAGAGTTTGTAAAAAGACCTAATTAGGGTTTGGATTAAGTGAGAGGCACCACTTAGATGGAAGGCTCTTGAGTTTCTCTAAGATGTAATCATTAGATCCATAGGGACGAGAGATTCGGTTCATAAGGAGATGTGCCACATGGAAGCCAACTTTGTCTTTGCCACTTGTCACACATGCATAGGGCTTTAGGGTTTCTAGAAGAAGTAATAATGATGAAGGTTAAGAGGGCTTTAGGAAAAGCCACATGCTGCTCATGATGGCTTCTAAAAGAATCCATGAATGAAAGAAGACAAGAGGGATCTCGATTAGGGCAAGAGTCACACACCTATCTCATGCCATTTGGCAACCATGCATTTTCTGTCCCTTAGGTTCAATGTATCTAGACAAAAAATGGATGAAGGGGAGACATGGAGTTTTGATCACCGTAAAGGAGGCGTCACATGTCCTCCATGCAAGAGAGACCCTTAGATTCCCAAGAGAACGTAATAATGAAGGGAAGAAGAGGAGATTTTCGACTCAGGCTAGAAAAAAGAAGACACTTGGCGCCCATGCAAGAGATTCTGAATGACTTTTCACTTTTTCTAGAAGATAGGAGAGAGAAAAAGTGGGGGGAACAAAAAGCATTTAAATGGGGCATTGAATGGCTAGCACCTATACACATGCTAGAGGAAGATCAAAGGTCATTTTGTCCAATTTTCATATTTCACTCTCTATTTTCCTCTCTATCTTGCCCACTCTAGGAGTAAAGCCAAACACAATTTTCCTACCATCCAAACACCTCTACGCACAAGCATAAGGAGGAAGATTAGGACATTACATTGGAGAGGCCAGCACAGTGAGAATCTTCATGTTTCTATCTCTTCTCATGAACACACAAGCACTTGCAAGAGTTTTTGAGTTGAAGAAGGTTCTGATTGAGAGAAGAGTAAGGGATGTGTGTTATGGCCTTGTCATGAATCTTATGGGATTTATGGAGTATTCAGTTCAACCATGCTTAATCTTATTGAGTATGGGTTGTTTAGGGCTTTCTCAAAGAACCTGAATCATCAATGGCCAAATAGAAATGAAGGAACCCTTATAGGGTTTGGTCACTTTAGGCCACCACTAGGTTTCCATGAAGGTCTTCCTTCTAGTAAGACACAAGTTAGAAATCCTTGCACATCTTCAAGAAACTTTCGGCCATAGAGTTGATGTAAAGACAAAAGTATACTCCTTTCACGCAACCTAGATAAACGGCCATTAGTGCTACAAGGATCAACTAGCACCAAACCCATAAGGGTTCTACCGAGTAAGAGAGGTGCTAAATATCATTTGGCCTAGGGTTTTTCCTCAAGACACGAGTCTATGAAGCTCAAGGTAAGGGAAGGGTTATAAGTGAGAAAAGAGACCTTAGAACCAAATAGTGTTAAACCTTAGAACATGACATACACATTTTGTGACGCCTTCAGACGCCACTTGGGATTGGACGGAGACTAAAGTATCAGGACATGTAACCCAAGGCTACATATCGCTCATTCATGACAGTTAACATGCAATGCACCTAACATTTTACTAGTAGTATACAATAATCGCAGCGAAAAAAGGTTTAAGCCTATGTAAACATAAAGCAATTTATGTATGGTACCAAGCAAAGTAACTGTTAAATCCTAAGATACTTGTTCAAAATCTCCCAATACAAAAGAAGGATTTTAAACCATAACCCTTGAAAATACCATGTTCACAAAATGTAATGGCGTTTACATAGCCAAGCTAAAGGATCCTATTTGGTTTTGTCCCTATCAGTAATTTTTCGTAGATCCTTAAAGAGCTTAAGTATGTAAAAAATAAAGCGGTCTCTACTTCTAGTCTCAAATCTACAGTCAGCTCTGCCGAGAGCTCAAGGCTCTTTGGGGCCTCCTTAATGGTCGGAGGACTCTCTCGCTTGTGTTTCTCTATTGTCCTCTTCTAAACTTGTCATAGCTCCTACCATTTTGAGGGGAATGGTAGTGGAAACTACCACAGTAAGATTTCAAGAAATCTCAGTAACAAAAAATATACATGAAGATAACAAAAGCATATAAAGGTAAACCATGAGAATGACATGTATAGACATGAACTTGACCCGAAAAATTATTTCACTCTTGTATATTTTCAAAAGCATAACCCAAGTATTCTTATAAAGAAAACAGAAACAGTCATGTAAAGATACCATTTTCAAATCATATTACTCAATCTTAGTCATTTAAACCATATTTAATGTGGGTGGACACCTTATGGCTCCCTTAAGTACCGTGGGCTCCATACTAGTTACCTCATCACATAACTGGCCCTCTTGACTGGGTGTGAGGACGTCGGAGTTCATATAACACGACAGCTTGTAGTTCGCCTTCTCCGCAATTTCAATATGGTGCACCCACTAGCGTTAGGTGCTACTTTGCTCTGGAATCCTTTAAAAATGACTCATTTAAAGTTCATTAACTATTTTTTGTCAACCTAGGAGTTATCAATCTAATTTAAGCATTCCAGAGTAGACATAGGAGTTTCATTAGAATATTCTCTCATTCTAGCATTTGGGGTTATAACAAAAATCGTTTTCTTCCATTTTCCAAAAAAAAAAAAATTTGCACAACCCGAGATGCATGTAACATGTACTTGTGACAAAAATTCATTTTCCTTTAATGCATGACCCAAAACATGTATAGCATGAAACCATGAACTCATGCGTTATATCAAAGTGCATCACGTTTACAGCTTGAAAGAATTAAAACATGCAATATACTTGTACTTATAAAATAACATGTGAAAGCTCAACCAAGCATGCAATGTTACTAGGAATCAAAACGTGGCATTTGAGCAATATTTGAGCATGGCAAGTACATACAAGGTAAAAAACATAGCATGTGAAAGCAACATTCCATAATCCAATTTGATCGATAACATGCAAAGTTTACACACTACATAAGTACTTTATCCAAAGGTAAGTTAGAGGCTGACTTACAAATATCCAAAGTAAAAAAATACCAACGATCAAGCAAGCTGAAAATCATTAGACTTAGTGAAATCAATGAAACCCTAATCCGAGAGTGTGTGTGGCGTGTTAGGGTTTAGCTTATTCAGTTCTAGGGTTCTTTTCTTATTTTGTGTGACTCTTCGGGTGCTTGGGCCTTGAGGTTTTCCCTAGGCCGAAAGGTGGTTGTTCTTTCTTCACAATGACTCAGTCTCGTAACCCATGTCGTTGCTAATGCACGTTGTGTAGGTGTGTGAGGAGTGCATGTCGTGCATGTGTTCATCCACTCCTATGGCCAAAACCTCATTAGAAGAGCTAAGCTTGAGTCGTTTAGTAAGCAAGCCCATTAGCGCTTCACTTAAGGCCTTTAAACCTTTAGAATGTTATGGGCCAAGACTTAGAAGAGTTTAAGTCTTAGTGGGTTAGCCTTAGAAAGACTTGGCCCAAGTGTGAGGAAGGCATAAATCCTTTTGGGCCTAGATTGGTGTTAGCATTTACCCATGGCCCATTTATGATAAGACAAGCCTTTCAAGCCCCAATCTTATGGATCTTGAGGTCTCTCATGACCTCTTAAAATCTGGACCCAAAGCTTCCCATCACACCCAAAATCCATGAATCATGCAACTCACTCTTATGGCCTTTTTAAGCCCAACAAGGCTCAAAGCCTTGCCTTGCATTTTCACACTTCTACTTGAAGCCCACATACACCATACCATTGGTTTCTCCAAGCCCACATTGTGCCCCACACCCCTCAAGAATTATTTGGACCCAAAACTAAGTTTTGAACTTGGGTTAAGAACATTGATCAAACTTTACATGATTAGTGATCTCTAAAACCATCTTTTAAGCTTAATTTCCTTCTTAATTATTTCTCACATTCATGTGCATTGTACAAAATCAGCCCCCATAGCCCACGCCAATCCTATCTTACTTTTTAAGTTTCAATCTCACCAATCACACCTCATCTCATCCTTTTAGAACTAGACCAAGCTTTAGATGACATGGCTCCAAGGAATTAAGCCAAAGAAGCCAATCGATTCCATTGGAGGCCTAGTATAAGCCAAACCGAGTGATTTGTGTTTGGTTGCACTTCTGAAAAATGGTTAAGCCACCACCACACACCACCTCCCTTTCCCACCAATCCCTAGTGAACCCTAAAAGAACTCATGAACTAGTTTATCATTTTATTTCCCAAAAAGGCCACAAACAGATTGGTAAAGGAAGAAGGTTGCGCATGCCAAAGTTGAACCACCCTCACTTTGTTTCTCTTCCATTTCCTACTCATGTATGATCACTTGGCTGCCAACCAAACATCACTCTTTCACCTCAAAAGCCATCAAACTGTAGATTTCTTACTTGCAAACCAAATCCAAGAAGATGAGATGAGGCAATGGTAAAATCTGGCCAGCTTTGGAAACCCCTACTCGGTGACATCATGCCTTGGTTTTATTTTTTTTCTTCTCTCCTTTCTGCACCACAGCAGCCCTGCACCCCTAGCCTCCTTGCAGCACCTGACTTGAAGAGATCTTGGTGGTTTCTAGGGCAATATTCATTGCACAAGGATGACACACACACTCGACTTGGTGGCACTCGTTACCCATCGCCACTTGACCCAATCACCATGAACCATGGCTGGCGTCCCCTCCCCTCTTAAGCACTATAGAAACCTCATCCACTCTTTCATTTCCTCCACACCTCTTCTTCAAGATCCTCTTGAGTTCTTGAGACCTCTTCTCTCCTTAGAGTGCAAATGAGTGGAAACTGAGTGTTCTTGGAAAGATTGTTGAGAGTTCTTGTGTTGGAAGCTTTAGAAGGCCACGAAAATTGTAAGTTTTCTTTCCCTAAATCTTAGTTTGCATGTTATATGTTTATTTTTAAGTGTTGAAGTGATTTTTGGATGAATTTACAAAAGGTTACTGTTGTGCTGAAAATATCTGCAAGTGTACAGAATTGTAACAAGTAGTAAAGTGTTTTTAAAGAAAACGGATGTCAAACCCATGGAGATTAATTATGCTATTGAGTACTGAAGTTTACTAAATTATTATTTGAAAAATTGAAATTTAAAAAATAGATTATTTAAATTAAACTGAAGAAAAGAGAAATAAAATTTAGATTTTAAAGATAATAGGAATGATTTAGAGCATTTGATTTCATCCAGAAAATCTCACATAATTTATTATTCCTTGTTATAAAATTCTAATTATCCCAAGTTGATGATAAAAATCTCTTAACTTCAATATTGTCTCTCAAACAATACCAAAAATATCTCTAACTAATAACTTCATATCTCAATGTGAATTTAACTAATTGGAGACTCATTAAGTTATTTGAATTTTTCTTAAAAAAATTACACTAATCTCTGTAAAGTATCTCTACTTTCGCTCAACTAATGGTATTTAATCTTAGAGATCTAAAACCAAATGACCTCTCGGTCTCAGTGCGATTCAATAGATCAAACAATATTGAAAATAAAATAATTTAGAATATAAATTGTGTGTTCAATACTAGACTACATCAAAACTATAAAAAATAAAATTAGTTCATAATAAAGCTGTAAAGAAAAAGAATAAAACTAATATTCTTTGTTGGAGTTGGTTGATGAAGCATGAGGCTATTTTCTTTTACTCCCCAGATCCGTCTCCTTGAAAGAAACTTGAAGAATAAACTCTGAAATATTTTTACTCTAAAACTCAGACTCCCCTCCTCAATTTCGTGCTAATGATATACTTATATAGGGTAAAAAAAAAACCCTAATGTTTTCATGATTTCCGACTAAAACATTGTCTAACTTTTATGACTAATTTTGGCAGCCTTGTATGCATTCCAAGAGTCAAAATTTAGAAATATTTATTCAGACAAAGTTGTAGCCCTTTAAGTTAGCCTTCTAACCTATCTAGAATTGCATCATTCGGATATATGAGTAGAAAGTTATGATCAAAACACTCAAGCATATCCAGGCTATCTCCCAGTGTATTCCGAACTTGGACTTCTTGTGGATTTCTTTTGTGATTTCTTTCTCTTTTTCTTGCTCAAATTTGCTTTCAAGCCCTTTGCTAGTTGTTTCTCATGATATCATTTAGGTTGGTCTTTTAAGTTGGTCAGTTAGATTAGTCGCTCAATCTAACCATCCAAGACCTTGTCGCCAAATCTTCTCGCCCAGGAGGTAAAATATTTCAGTCATCGCCTAACTTTTGTTGCCAATTCTAGTCGTCATTGAGTCTCTTTGTCTAAAACTCCTAGGTTCTCTTCAGATCTCGTTTTCTTTCGTCGGTCTGGATTCGTAATCTCGTTTTTTGTATTAAAATGCCCTCATTTAGCACTAAATCTTTTCAATCATTCAAATCCAAGAAAATAAAGAAAATATGTGGAAATAAAATAAAATTAATAGCATTTGAAGGAGAAATAACACTTTTCATAAATAAAAAAGTAATAAAAATCATATAAAAATCACACTTATCATTTATCATGCTTAGATCAAAATCGAGTTCATTAAGGATGGATTAAGTGTTTAAATTGTTTTAAATGGAAATTTTAGCTATGACATGTCTTAGCTTTTTTTTATATGATGTATTAATGTCTTAGAATGACCATTGAAGGTTTAATTTTGAGATTAGAAGCATTCCGTGATAAGTTTTAATTCTATATTGTGTTGATCATCAAAGTATGCACAATTTGATTAAATTATGCTTAACTTATGGAGTTTTGATTTATTTCACATAGGCTTAAAATGTGAGCATTTATAAAACCTTGTGATTGGGATAAGAAGAGAAATGCATGATTCAATTCTAGCTTTTGAAACTTTGTTTTTTGACAAAAAAGATTAAGAGATATCATGATTGCTTAAGGACTAGCTTAATAGAGATTAAAGTTTTTAGCCATGATTAACTGTTGGGATGAACTTGAACAGTTCAATAAAAATCTTAAGTTGATGAAATTATCCCTATGAAAACTAGATTGAAACTACCGAGGGCTTTTGGAAAACTAGATTTTATCAATAAATATTTTATTGAGATTTATTGAGAGCATTTTAAAACTTCAATTTGGAAAACTAGATTTTATCAATAAATATTTATTATTCCAAATAATAAATAAAAATGAAGAAATGTTATGATAAAATTATGTTTTCGACAATTGAAGTGAAAAATGCTCTTTGTAAGGAATTGTGTGTCTCAATTTCTTGAAAATGTTGAGGAATCTAGATGGGAGATATATACTAATTTTTTTTCTACATTACATGCATTTCATATTTATCATTCATTATGCATAATTTATCTTTCTCCACATTGGTTGTCTAACTTACTGAGGTTTTAAGTAAATCTCTTCCCTTATGGACCCACTATCACTCTCTTTGAAATGATAGAAATTGTGTCAGGACTTAACGAAGATGGACCAAAAGAACTAGTGGATCCCCTGTAACACCCATCTTTGTGGTAGGACTTTAAAAATTAATTTAAGCAAATGAGAGGGGAATTATTGAACCTTTTAAAACTTTTTTTCTTTCATTCCCAAGATATAAAATATGTTTTAAAATTAAAACATGCTCTATAAATTAAAAAAGAGTTTACATAAGAAATCATTAAATTAAACTAAAAGTCCTTCTATAAAAATTTATTTCCATACATTACATAAAACGTGCCTTGGCTTCTGTCACTCTTCCCTTGGGTCATGTCTTTCCTGAAACTTCTTACTCATTTTGTGCTTAAAAGGAGGAGGGACATACATAAAAAAAAAAAAAAAAAAAGAGTTGAATACTTAGTCAGCATTACTTTATACTGTAAAAATATACTAACATAAGTTTTCATTCATGCATTTGACATTTATCTACATATTTTACATAAAGCATTCACTTCCATTGAAAAGACTACAAGGTGAAGTTTTTCTTTAAAAAAGTCTCTATTAATCAAAAAATATTTTCCACACCTCGTATATTCATTCATAAAGAAACTAAATCATTCATACATTCAGTTATTTTTTTCACTTTTCCTTTGACTAGTATACATTGTTATGGCCCGTATGTTGGAGTTAGCAGTCTTTTGGATCCAGTTTCCACCCGTGATCATAGGTTGGGAATCCCTTTCAATCAAAGGGTAGCACTGGGTGCACTACCAGTACTACTTACCCAACATGCAGTCTGCCTAGTCTATTGATACCATCATTCATTCNTCATACATTACATAAAACGTGCCTTGGCTTCTGTCACTCTTCCCTTGGGTCATGTCTTTCCTGAAACTTCTTACTCATTTTGTGCTTAAAAGGAGGAGGGACATACATAAAAAAAAAAAAAAAAAAAGAGTTGAATACTTAGTCAGCATTACTTTATACTGTAAAAATATACTAACATAAGTTTTCATTCATGCATTTGACATTTATCTACATATTTTACATAAAGCATTCACTTCCATTGAAAAGACTACAAGGTGAAGTTTTTCTTTAAAAAAGTCTCTATTAATCAAAAAATATTTTCCACACCTCGTATATTCATTCATAAAGAAACTAAATCATTCATACATTCAGTTATTTTTTTCACTTTTCCTTTGACTAGTATACATTGTTATGGCCCGTATGTTGGAGTTAGCAGTCTTTTGGATCCAGTTTCCACCCGTGGTCATAGGTTGGGAATCCCTTTCAATCAAAGGGTAGCACTGGGTGCACTACCAGTACTACTTACCCAACATGCAGTCTGCCTAGTCTATTGATACCATCATTCATTCATTCAGTTATGGCCGTTATATATTTTCAAACATTAAAATATTCATTAGTCATTTCCTTTTCATTTCTTTCATTCAGTAGTTCATTTCCATTTCATAAATATCATTTCAAAGCATAAGCATAAACATATTCATAAACATCATTTCATAGCATCCTTTAAACATCTTTTCATATCATCATTTAAAATTCATTTCGTAGCCTCATTTAAATATCTTTTTATAGCGTCATTTAAATACACTTTCATCGCATCATTTAGACATCATTTTTTAGTATCAAGCATAAACCTTAACAATTCATTTTATAGAAAATAAAGACAATAGCTACTACATATAACATCCATTCACATGCACATAACTATTACTTTGAGTGCATAAATAAAGGCTGCCAAAGAAGACTTTTACATACATATACCTTTAAACATTAATACTTAGCATTCTTTCATAAAACATCATTTCATTTCCTTCATTACATAAAAAAATATTTTTCATAAAAGCTTTTCAATCTCATTTCATATCATTCAGAAAATCCTATAAGAGTATGAACATAATACTTACTTGGACTCCATGCTATTTTCATTTCATGTAATCCATTCATGTGCATGTCAAATGAAAACCTACATGTATACTTTACATCATTCCTTTTTTAAGTAGATATGTAATTTAAATTTAGAACTTACGTAATACTACCATTTATTTAAACTCCCTTTACTTAGACATACTCGATTATTCAAGTCCATCTTCTATACTTTCCTTTATCACTTTTTCTTAAGTCTCAGGTTTGTAGCTTGTGACCCACTTCAGGTCAACTTTCACCACATAGCATTCTACTTCAAGATCTTATCATTTGATGTGAACCTCCTCGATTTACTTTAATGGTTAAGACACATTATCAACTTAGTCACACCTTTTCTACCAAACCCTCCATTCCAATGCATAGCTTGAACCAACTAAGTTATACATCTCAACCCTAATCAATACATACATCTCTTCACATTCATATACAATAGTCAATATTTCATCGTAACCCAAACCACACATAATACATAACTTTAAACCAACTCTAAGACTTAAATATCATGTACTCATGCTGAAGACATACCATCCATTACATATGGTAAATCTTTCCGGCACATGCGTCCAACCAATTTACACATGTACCTTACTTTTTTTTATTACATAAGATCAATATATAGTCTACCTAAAACCCACTTGCTTTTACAAGCTTCCTACTAGTCAATACAATCCAAACCAACATAACACTTTACACAACACATCCAACTATTGGAAACTTCACACGAGACAGAAAATAATTCTAGATTATAGAGAGACAAAATTTAAGTGGTTCGGCAACTACCTACGTCCACTATTACTGCGCTTCACTATGAAAATTGAATTTACAAACTCTGTAAACTCTCTCTTTTTCTGTCACTCACTTGCACCACTATACACGTTGCACTCTCTTCTTTTGCACACACATATTCATAACACAACACTTCTATTTATAGCAACAAAGAGAAAGAAAATGTCGTTGGAGCAGTTGAGCAACCACAGAGCAGCCGCATCTTTTGATTTTGGCGCATTCGGTGCTCAGTTTTTTTCTTTGTGCATTAATGAAGCCGGTGCTTGCATGAGACTTTGCCTCCATCCGTAACAATCTCCCACTTGGAGACAAATGAGTCTTCATGTCTTCATAGCGTCACAGCAACTTCAAGTCATGCCTTAAGTATGGAGGCCAACTGAAGCTATACACAGCTTCAGTTTGTCAGCAATAACTACTTTTGTGAACATGTCTTCTGGGTTCTCGATTCCTTGAATCTTTTCAAGTATCAGCTGTCCACTATCGAGAAGAGATCGAATAAAATGGTATCGCAACTGTATGTGTTTTGTTCTGGAATGAAAGGCTGGATTCTTTGCAAGAAAAATAGCACTCTGACTATCACTGTGCAAAATATCTTTTTCATGATTCTTTCCCAATTCTTCCAAGAATGACTGCAACCAAACCATTTCTTTCTTTGCTTCAGTTATTGCAACGTATTCAGTTTCTGTAGTTGAGAAAGTAACAATCTTCTGCAACTTAGAAGCCCACGATACAGCTGTACCACCCAACGTATACACAAATCCAGTAGTACTTTTCCTATTGTCAACGTCTCCTGCTAAGTCAGCATCTACATATCCCTGTAGCTTTAAACTTGCTTTTGTAAAGCATAGTGACGTATCTGATGAGACTTGTAGATATCTCAAAATCCATTTGACTGTTTCACAATGCTACTTTCCTGGATTACTCATGTACCTGCTCACAGCTCCCACTGCTTGTGCAATATCTGGTCTTATACAGACCATGGCATACATAAGACTACCAATAGCAGATTCATAAGGTATTCTGTTCATGCATTCTTGCTCTTTTTCCGTCTTTGGCGATTGATCCTTAGTTAGTCGAAAGTGACTAGCTAAGGGTGTGCTTACTGGCTTCGCCTTGCCTATGTTGAACCTTCTGAGCACCTTCTTCACATACTCCTCCTGTGAAACCTTAAGAGTACCATTAGCCCTGTTTTTAATGATTCTCATACCAAGGATTTGTTTTGCAGTACCCAAATCCTTCATCTCAAACTGCTTTGACAACTGCTTCTTCAGCTTGTTGATCTCCTCGATGCTTGATCCTGCAATGAGTATATCATCCACATACAAAAGTAGAATGATATAAGAGTTGTCAAAATTCTTTATATAACAACAATGGTCTGCCTGCAGTCTTGTAAACTTATTATTGCACATGAAGTTGTCAAACTTCCTGTACCATTGTCGCAGAGCTTGTTTTAGGCCATACAAGCTCTTCTTCAGTTTGCAGACTAGATTCTCCTTTACCTTCACTGAGAATCCTTGTGGCTGGTGCATATAAATGTCTTCCTCCAAATCACCATGAATGAATGCGGTCTTCACATCTAACTGCTCAAGATGTAGATTCTCCGCAACCACAATTGCCAACACTAACCTGATCGTGGTCAATTTTACAACTGGGGAGAAAATGTCTGTGTAGTCGACACCTTCCTTTTGCTGAACCCCCTTCACGACCATTCTGGCTTTGTAGTGCTTGCTACCATTGTGCTCTTCCTTGATTCTATACAGCCATTTGTTGTGCAAAGCCTTCTTGCCTTTTGGAAGCTTAGTTAGCTCCCATGTCTGATTTGACATCAGTGAGTCCATCTCATCTTACATGACTTTCTCCCACTTGATTGAATCTTCAATTTGTAGTGCTTCATCATAACTTTCCGGTTCACCACTATCTGTTAGCAGAATATAATGTAGAGATGGTGAGAACCACTGTGGTGGCCTAATCGTCCTTGAAGATCTTCGAATGGCAGTGGGTGGTGTACTTTGTTCGATCTGTGGATCATCATTCTCTTGATCCTCGATCTGATCAGTGTTGACTAGAGTAACATCAAAGTCAACAACCTTAGGCTTCTTTGGCTACTCCTCAAGTTCAGCTTATGACCTAGCTTTGTATAGAACCTGCTCATTGAATATCACATTTCTACTTCTGATGATTTTGTAATTTTTAACATTCCAAAATCAATAGCTAAATTCTTCATCCCCATAACCGATGAAAAAATATTTTCTAGATTTGGCTTCTAACTTGTTACGGTCAATAGTATCTATGTGAAAATATGATACACAGCCAAAAACTTTCAAATGAGAAAGATTTACCTCTTTTCTGCTCCAGACTTCCTATGGCAGATCAAACTTCAAGGGAACTGATGGTCCCCGGTTAATTAAATAGGCTGCAGTGTCAACTGCGTCAGCCCAAAAACATTCAGGCAATCCTGAATTCAGCCTCATGCTTCTTGCACGTTCATTTAGAGTTCTGTTCATGCGCTCAGCTAAGGCCATTATGCTGCGATGTCCCGGGAATAGTCTTCTGAAATCTAATCCCATTTCCAGCATAGAATTCTTTGAACCCTCCGTCAATGTACTCTCCTCCATTGTCTGACCTCAGACATTTCAACTTCAAGCCTGTTTCATTTTCAACCATGGCTCTCCACTTCTTGAAAGTGTCAAATGTGTCGGATTTATTTTTCAAAAAATAAACCCATACTTTTCTGCTTGAGTCATCAATGAAGGAAACATAATACTGCGATCCTCCAAGAGAAGCGACTGGGGATGGCCCCCACAAATCTGTGTGTACCAACTCCAACTTTGCAAACTTTAGAGTTCTCCCATTTTTCAAGAAACTAACTTTTTTTTGTTTCCTGAAAATGTAACCTTCACATATGTCGAAATCAGTTGATTCCAACCTTAGTAGCTTCCCTTTGGATAATAGTACTTTCATCCATTTCTCACTCATGTGACCAAGCCTTTGATGCCATAGGTTGGCATTTATACCAGCAATTGCAACAGTATCTCTAATACTTGAAGTCATGTACAAAGTACCTATTTTGTGCCTCGAGCTACTACCATAGCTCCCGTCGTTATCTTCCACGTGCCACCGGTAAATAATACCGAATACCCATCAGCGTCAACTTGTCCTATAGAAATCAGGTTCCTCATGAGCTTAGGAACATATCACACCTTCTGTAGCAACCATGCACTTCCATTGGGCAGATTGATTCGTACATCTCCCATGCCTTCAATGTCCAACGCTTCACCATCTGCTAAGTACACCTTCCCAAAATCGCCAGTGACATAATTCTGCATGATTTCTCGGTATGTTGTAGTGTGGAAGGAGGCTCCTGAATCCAACACCCAAGATTCAATTTGGCTATCGACTGAAAAGAGTAAGGCATCTTGGAGGTCTTATGTTGTGGCATTGGAAGATTCATGTCCATTCTTCTTCTTTGCTACCTTGCAATTATTTCTGAAGTGGCCAGTCTTGCAACAATTCCAGCACTGTACTTGTGTTCCGGACCTAGATTTACTTCTGCCTCTTCGGGACTTTGACCTGTCCCAATTTGAACTTTTATTGGCTCCTCTACCTCTCGTCTCGAGGTTTAAGACAGAACTGGAAGTTGATGCTTCACCTGCATCTCTTCTGCGAACTTCCTCACTAATAATATGTCTCAGATATCTTAGTATTTCATCTTTGTTTTGCCATAAGAGTTGCTAACAGCTGTTCTCATAGCCTCCCAGCTTTTTGGGAGTTGAGCCAAAGCAATCAGCGCATGTACTTCATCATCAAATTCAATTCCTACTGAGGCCAATTGATTGATGATGGTGTTGAACTCATTCAAATGTTGAATAACTGGAGTTCCTTCTGCCATTCTCAATTAGAATAGCTTGTACATCAGATGCACTTTGTTGTTGGCTAATGGCTGCTCGTACATGTTTAATAGAGCCTTCATCAGATCTGTTGTGATTTTTTCCTTTCCCACATTGTGTGCAACTGATCTTGACAATGTTAGTCGAATGACTCTCAACACTTGTCTATCAAGGAGACTCCACTCTTCATCGCTCATGTCAGTTGGCTTTGTTTCTAGGAGTGGAAGATGTAGTTTCTTCCCATAGAGGTAATCCTCTATCTGCATTCTCCAGTAAGCAAAGTCTGTACCGTCAAATTTCTTGATACCAGCGACTTTAGCTTCCTCTCCAGCCATAACTTTACAATTGAGTCCAAATTTAAAGAAACAAAGATTACCGTTGCGTCTGGAACACTCGAATTAGCTGGAAACGAATCCGAAATCGTGAAAATCATATCAAAATTGAGCTTAAACGAGGCAAAACAATTTCTGCCAACCAGAGTGCGACACGTGGCAGGATGACGCGGCTCGGCTCAGGGACACGGCTCAGCTCGGCTTAAAAGCGCGGCTCGGCTCCGGGACTCGGCTCAGCTCTGCTCAGGGACACGGCTCGGCTCAGGCTGGATCGGGGCCGGGTCGGGTCTGGATCAGGTACCGGGTTGATCCGTCTTTAACCTCTGGAAGGCGCGTGCGTGCGTGCGAAGCGCATCTGCTTGGGCTCCATTGGCGCTTGCAGTGCGTGCGGCAGACTCCGGGCTCCGTTTGAGATAAAATTTTCACTAGAAATTTTGTCTCGATCTGTGTAATCTAGTGGTATTTTTAAAACTTGATTTCGATCAAGTTTTAAGAATGAGTTTTAAAAAAAAACTCTCGTCCTTCAACACGCTCTGATACCAGTTGTTGGGAACTTCACACGAGATAGAAAATAATTCTAGATTATAGAGAGACAAAATTTAAGTGGTTCGGCAACTGCCTACGTCCATTGTTGCTGCGCTTCACTATGAAAATCAAATTTACAAACTCTGTAAACTCTCTCTTTTTCTGTCACTCACTTGCACCATTATACACGCTACACTCTCTTTTTTTGCACACACATATTCATAACACAACACTTCTATTTATAGCAACAAAGAGAAAGAAAATGTCGTTGGAGCAGTTGAGCAACCACAGAGCAGCCGCATCTTTTGATTTTGGTGCATTCGGTGCTCAGTTTTTTTCTTGGTGCATTGATGAGGCCGGTGCTTGCATGAGACTTTGTCTCCATTCGTAACACCAACTACATAGCTTATCCCAACACTTCACATGATACACCACATCCCATCCATTTCATCCCATTCCATCACATCACATGGTTCACAACCACCTTCCAAATTGCATAGTGATCCATATCTAATCCCGTCACTTCATAACACACTACCATATAACCAACAACAACACACTGCACAACAACCCCATCACTTTACACTACATACAGTCATAACACAACTACCCAAACATCCCATCATTTTACACAGTATAACCACATCACAAACTTCACATTTAATCCAATCACTTCACAACATACTGCCATATCACAATTACATCACACATTGCACAATAACCTCGTCACTTCACACTACTTGCAGCCACAACACAACAACAAAACGATCCCCATCACTTCACACTCCACAGTCAAATCACAACTACTACATTCACAATCCACAGTTCACAATTTACAATTACCAAAAATAGCGCACCATTCACAACACCAATTAAGCTTTAAAAACATAATAAATTATCGAGGGAAAGTAATAAATTATCACAACTACTCCATTCACAATCCACAGTTCACAATTTACAACTACTCCATGTTGTTCGACAAGGTCTCGTGGTGGTGGTGGTTACGTACGTGCAATGAGAGGCTAGGTTGAGGCTTAGTGGTCACTACTATGATCTTAAAACAACGTCTGAGACTTGTGGAGGTGCACAGTGCAGATTTTTATGTGTTTGGTGATTTGACTGTGCATGGAGTGGATGAGAGTAGAGGATGGGTGGAGTTGCCGTGATTGAGGAGAGTCCAGTGGTGGGGAGGTGGTTGTTTGCAATGGAGCTTGGCTGAGGAGCAAGGAAACTTGCTCTATTTCGTTTGGGGAATAGAAAGGGTGATAAGGTGGAGGAGTTAGGTGGTGGCAGGGGCTGGGGATTTGTGTCTAGATATGGTGTTGCCATGGGTGGTGGCTAGCGGTACTGCAAGCGACTGTGGGTGGCAGACAATGACTAGGACAAGAGAAATAGAGAAGGAGTGAGATTCGGGGAGGAGGAGAGTTGGGTGTATGGTGGCACCACGGTGTGGAGTTGTGTGGCCTATAGTGGAGAGGACGCCAATTGCTAGAGTTGAGGCGGCACACGGCGGTAGGGAGGGGAGAAATAGAAAAACGGTGAGAAAGAGATTGGGAGATGGAGAGAGAGGAACCGAGAAGGGTGAGAAGGGGTGGTTGACCGGTGAGGAGTGGCAGTGAGCTCGATTGCTGGCAATGACAATGGCCGTTTGGGGGGGGGGGGGGGAGATAAATCATGAGGAGGAGAGGGGAAGATAGGGAAGAGCTAGTCGGCTGGCGACGGGGTGTGAGTGGACATGGCGCTGTCGATGGTGGTGGCATGGTGGAGGCGAGGGAGAAGAGAGTCATGGTTGGGGTTTCGGCTTGAGATGGGGCGATGGTGTGTGGAAGGGGGAGAGGGAGAAAAGAGGAAAGAAAATGACAGATAGAAATAAAGAATATAAATAATTGCAAGGGAAATACGCTGAGTTTTAAACCAACTTTTATTCTTGAACTAAAAATAAGAATCTTCATCATAAAATAAAATGATGAGTTTTAGTAAATATTCCTAAGAGAAATAAAAACATCTAAATAAATAGAGTTTTTAACATAAAATAAATTAATGAATATTAAATATTATTCCTAAAGAAATAAAATCATTTAAATAAATGCTTTTATAAAACTATATTTTCGGGGCTCCAAAAATATAAAGAGGCTTACTTTAAAAATAGGCTTCGTTCAATAATATTAAAAATAATCCATTTAAAATAATTTTAGACATTTAAAATATTTCAAAGATTTTAAAGTACTTGGCTCGCTTTAAAAATCATCTGCTAAATTTAAAACACAAATTTGAGATTTAAAACGTAAAGGTGAGACTCGTGACCAATCGAAAGAAAAATGAGCGGTTGGTCACAATCCAATTGATTGAAAAGGAGCTGGACCTTGAAAAAGATTGGATCTCATCTTGATATTTATAGCCCTAACCCTTCGTATTTTAGAATGCATGAAGCAGTTGATTTAGCCATGGAGACTTCTTAGCAAGAATAATTGTACAATGGTTATGCTACCTTATGATTTAAACTAATGATGGCTATGAATGAAATTGTGATGTTTTAGTTTATTCTGGCATAAGTTTTATTTAATCACCCTTATTCTGTTGCGGTTATTGTATACTAATAGATGGATTTTATAGGAGACATTGTATATTAACTGTCATGAACAAGGGTATATAACCTTGTGTTACATGTCTCGACGCTTTAAGTCTTCATTTTATCCCAAGCAGAGGTTGGGGGCGTCACAGATGTCCTGCTTGACCTCCATGCAGTCAATGAGGTGAGTTCAGTTTGACGTACAACTTGAACTCCATTCAGTCAATGGGGAGTCCAGTCTGCTCGACCCCCTCTTCGCATTCATAGAGGGGTCAACTAGGCGAGTCCAGTTCGGCGTATTGCTCAACCTCCACCCAGTTAGTGGGGTGAGTTCAATCTGGCGTACTGCTTGACCTCCATCCAGGACGACAAGGTGGGTCCAGTCTTATGAACTGCCCAACTACTTACCTCTCCCATAAGGCTAAAGAGGCGAATTTAGTCTCCAAGCTGCTTGGCCCCTCTCACGGAGGAGTGCGGGTTCAGTCTTACGCACTGCCCTACATTACTTCCAGGGTGGCAACACATGTCGGGTGTCCACACTCGTGCCATAACCGCTGCCAATGGGTTACATTCGGGATAGAGCCTTCGGAGTTAGCATGCCTTCGAGCTCCATAATCATCACATGTAGGTTATCTTCAGGAACGAGTCGACAGGCTCAGCAACCACCTAATGTGGACCCAGGTGGTCGACAAGCTCCCTGACCACTTTGTGCGGGTTACAACACAAAAACTTTAATGTTAGTAGCAATTCACATCATAGAGGAAAAATTCACCAACACCTTTGAAAACAAAAAACATCGGATGAATATATGCTTTGCGACAACGATAGGCGAGTCCAGTCTTACGCACTACTTGACCTCCTTCACGATAGGCGGGTTCAGTCTTTCGACTGCCCGGCTTATCACCATTTTGATAATGAGTCAATAGGCGGGCAAGGCTAGGGACCACCTGGACTCCCAGGTGCTCGAATAGGTAGGCAAGTCACTTGATTGCCTAACTACACTTGCTCACACCTTATGCGGTAAAGTACATATCCCGCTAAAGTCGAGCTCCGCGCTCACACTTTTCGTGGTTGAGTACATCTCCCACTGAAGCCAAGCTCCGAGCTCGTACCTTAGGCGGTCAAGCCTATCTTTTGCCTAGCCTTGCGCGAGAAAATCTTTATTGCCTAATACAAGTGGAAGGCAAGGGATCCACTCTTGAAATTTATTTTGTTACAGATTTCTATGGACTACCTCAGTTACATATTTTATCTTGAAGATTCTCAACAACTTCTTTTAGAGTGAATTGGCCTCAAGAATCATGGGCAACTAGAAGGGATAAAATATCCTAGGCCCATACTGGGTTCCAAGCCCAGTGTAATGTGAGGGGACTCATCAGGAAGGAAGGAAGAAAGAGAGAAGGAAGGGGGGACAAAGAGTTGAGAAAGGAGAAATGGTGTTAGGATGAAAAGTTGAGATATGACGTAAAGGAGAGAACATGAGATATAAAGTAAGGGATGAGCAGAGGATAAACGGGGCTTCTAGATGACTTTTAGGGGGATTTTCTTCGACTTCAACTTCTTCAACCTCACAAGAGGGACTCCAGCGATGGGATCTCCATCAGAAGATAGAGCTTGGATCTCTATTGTACAACGAGGAGGAGAGACTGTAAAATACGGATATTATAGTGGATTTATCCTCCAAACAACCCGTTAACATAGGCTTAGTGCCAAACCATATAAATATATGTGTTCCCGTCTCTTATTTTTCATGCATTTATTTATTGCTCATTGTTATGTATGTATGCACCGATGCTACATAGTTGCACTGATGCCATATAACCACACTAAATCACCGCCGGGGGCTCTACACTATACCGGTTGAGGCTTGAATAGTTTAAATGGATTGGGAATGAATCTTTCTTTCCTTTCGACCTCTTAAGTTATTTTTAGGTGTTAACATCATTCTTCACAGTTCACAGTAAGAAAAACGATCCCCACAAAAGCTACCGATTCTCATTTTATTTTTATATTTTTCTACTTAATTATTAAGGAAATATTTTTAAATGGGTTTGTAAATTTCATTTTTTTTATATATGAAAAGAAATTTAAAAAGTATTTTTAAAAAATATAAAATAAAACTCGGTAAAGTCTTAAAACAAATAAAACTTAGTAAGAGCGAAAAATAGAAGAGAGAGGGGGAAGGTGTCTGCCTTGAGGTAATTATAATTTTTAACATAATTCTCGCTTTAAGATCTTGAGTAGTGCTCTGTCGTCCAGTAATGATTGCCGAGCATGTCCATAGAATAAATTTATCTTTTTATTTTATTTATTTTTATATACTTTTTAATATATTTAAATATGTTTTAAAAATAAAAAATATATCAATATATTAAAAGTTATTTTCTTAATTATTAAATAAATAAAAAATTAAATACATGTGCGATGAAAGTAGGAAACAAGCTCAGGCAACCATACCGGCCTTTCTCAAAATCTTTTTCCTGAGTTTGGTGGCTTTCTGCGTGACGTGACAACCAACCAGTTGTTGCAGCGCTTTGGAGAGATAGAGAGGAAACAAAACACTAGAGAGAAAAAGGGATGGCGACAGCTATGGAGATGGGATCTCAGTGTCACAAGCAGAAGTACAACTTCCACCATTACTACTATAAAATCAATATTTCCGTTTCCCAATCTATTTCACTTCTTCTGTTTCAGGTATTCCATCAGTCTTTATTAGCATTCAGCCTCTCCCCATATACATTCAACTCTAAGAACCACTCAATACATTGCTTTGCACCTATATATATATAACTGCATTATTACTTATCAAAATATATATATATATATAACTACATTATATTCCTTTGCTCCCCATATCATCCCCATTGCCTTGCTTTTAGGTCGAAATGCTGATCTGGTATGCCTCTCTTCTATGATTAGGGTTGTGAAAATATATAGTTTTTGTTCCTGAGAATTAATGTGGATTACAATATGGGTCATCAATACTCGTTTCCTTTTAAGTATGATTTTTGTTGACGAAAATGGAAAGTAAAGAATCTATTTTATTTTTTTGGTCAGCATTCAATTCTCATTGTTTATGTTTCTCAGATCAAATGTTATATATATTATTTATGTGGGCCATTGCTTTAGAGTAAATGGTCTCAGGTTCATGACTTTCTTGTAACAGTTTCTAGTTCTTAATTTGGTGTACTCATATGTATACCTCCGGTGTACTTGGGCTTATGCTATGCCTATCTTTATCAATACAATTGCTTCTTACTTATAAAAAAAATGTTATATATATAACACATTTGTCCTCTCTCAGAATGATGTTAAGGGAGTGTTTTGTTTTATTTCTTGGTTAATAGATAGAGGTCTGTTGCTGCTATGGTTGACACCTTTCTAAATATGGGAGATCTACTTTCATATTTAATCATGTTGAAGTTTGGGACCTGGGTCACCTTTATTCTGGGTTAGTGTCCTTGGTTGGTTAAAATGTAGGAGAAGGATATATAGGAAGTTGTGAATGTTTTGTGCTCCTGGTTGGGAACCAATGAAGTTATAACATCTATTTCATTAAACTCTGTCATCTTGAAGTTTCTTCTTATTAGCAATTTCCTTAATTTGGTGATGTTATAGCTTTTGTCTAGCATGAACTTTTGTTCTGGATGGTACATATCTGAAAACTATATAATTCTTATGATCTTTAGTTCCAAATCTGCTTTAGATCCAACATACTGAGATGCAATTTATATGGAATTAGGCTATTAGTTGCTTTTGACAAGTAATTTAATATCCTAGAGGGGCCATTAGTTATTTTCTTTCCAAAATATGGGATTGATTTTAGGAACCTTCATGTAAGTGGATGATTCTGGTGCTTTTTCTTAGCATGAAGTTCCTTGGGTTATTTACCTTCTGAGTCTATTGGGATTTACTTGCCTTAAATTTTGTTCAAAATGGTTCTATGGCTTTTGGGCTTTGGCTCTATTTTTAAGGATTAAGGCCCCGTTTACATAGTGAAAGTGTTTCATCTCATCTCATCTCATTATTACAACTTTTTCAAATTCTCACACAAAATATAATAAACAATTCAACTTTTCCAATTCCCAAAACAATAATAATATTAAAAAATAATATTCTAACAATATTTTATTCAACTTTCAACTTTTATCTCAATTCATCTCATCTTATCTCATCTCAACTCACTATCCAAACAGCACCCAAGTCTTACGTTCAAATAGGAGCAAGTTCCTAGCACCCAATCCACCCTCAAAGATCTTAGTACCACCTACTTTGGCCCAAATTCCTCGTTGATTTGGGCCTCTTAACGTAACCCACCCCAAAGGAAGTCCTGCTGCAGCTTCTCTGCAATCAGCCATACTAGGAGGAAACCGAAATAGAGACATGAAATATGTAGGTTGGTTAGAAAGAGTTCTCTTGATTAGAGTAATCTTACCATCATTGGACAAATAAACCCTGTTTAATCTTCCCTTCCAGCCAGCCAGCCAACCACTGCTAATTAATTTTCTCGATAACCCATCCCAAATTGTCTTGGCCTTGAAAGTGGCCCCCAATGGAAGTCCTAGGTTCATAGGCAAGGACGACGCCTTGCACCCTAGAATGCCAGCTAGACTATCTACATTGGTGACTTTAACACACTTCCACCAACTTAGTTTTGTAGCTTTGTTGTATATCAGTATCATCTAGTGTGTCACAACATGTCTATTTCTTGGCATTCATTTATACTTTGGTTAGCTATTCGGAGAAGATTGTTGCCAAATTGACATTTAATCTAGAAATTTCTTTAAAGCATAACAATAAAGCGTGTAAGTGACAAAGTTTGTAACAACCAAAGGAAGGTCTAAGCTATATATGGGCCTATTCTCCAAAAAGACTCAATGTTACAATTGAGCCCCTTAGATTCAATATAAAAAGCTTGAACTTCTCCCCTCAAACAATGTGGGATTCCATTCATTACCTTCTCATACACAATCTAGAGTATTACAATCTCCTTCCATTAAATCCCCGGTGTCCTCGTTAGGCCATTCCATCATATAGGTTTACGGCTCAAGTCCTACAATTCTGATTTCTTTGGCTTTGATACCATTTGTAATGACCCAAGGAAGGCCCAAGCTACATATGAGCCTATACACAAAAAGAATTAGTCAATTTTAAGATTGGAGCCCCTTTGTTCCTCCCCAGCAATGTAGGATCCCATTTACCACCTTCCTATATACAATCCAGGGAATTACAAAGTACACATGGTGGTTTTGCTAATTTGTTTGAGAAGAAGATAGATCTGTTACTATTTAATGACCTTCCATTCAAATTTGGCATTTGGGTTTTAATTTATGAATGTATAATCGTTTATGCTGCATGCTTTATTTTAGTACTAAGATATCTTGAAATTTTGTTAGACTTATGTTCTTGTTTGATTGGGAAATTTTGATTGTGATTGGAGAATAGTGTACTTTGGCCTCTTTACTTCATAAATTTATGCTTTGTTGTACAGAGTGGAACTTTTACTCCTGATGCTTGGTTCCTACAATTTTTAATTTTTTCTTTCTAACACCTCTTAGTCTTCAAATTTCCTTATATGCAGTAGTAGGACTTTGAATATTGCTTCAGCATACTTGTAGTCATTTGTTGTGTGGCTTCTTTTGGATTCTCTTAAAAGAGCTTGATGGGTTCCAGATTCCCATCTCATCAGCTCAGCAGTGGCCTCTACGTCTCTGGCTGGCCTGAGCAGCCAAGAGAAAGGACTCCAACAATGACTTCAACTGCCATGCCCTATACTGGTGGCAATATCAAGAAGTCTGGAGAACTGGGTAAAATGTTTGATATCCCCATGGATGGCTCTAAGTCTAGGAAATCCGGACAGTTGAATAATGCTCCTTCAAGGACTGGATCTTTTGGAGGTGCTGCCACGCATTCAGGACCCATCATGGCTAATGCAGTAGCTCGGGCTCGGTACACCTCAGGTCCAGTATCTTCAGGTTTGTCCAATTCAGCTTTGTTGAAACAATCAAATTCTGGGCCACTTAATAAGCATGGTGATCCTATAGAGAAGACATCTGGTCCCCAATCCAGTGGAGTGACATGCCAAAACTCTGGCCCTATCCCACCAGTTCTTCCTGCAACAGGTCTTATTACATCTGGGCCCATTTCTTCTGGCCCACTAAATTCATCTGGGGCCAGAAGAAAGGTCTCTGGTCCTTTAGAGTCTATGAGATCAGTCAAAATACTCGGTTCCTCTGTTGCTCACAACCCAGCCATGACTACTCTTGGCCAAGATGATGAATATTCCTTCAGAAGAAACTTCCCAAAGCCAATATTGTGGTCTGTGATTCTGATATTTGTGATGGGTTTCCTTGCTGGTGGTTTTATTCTTGGAGCGGTCCACAATTCAATCTTGCTCATTGTTGTAACAATTCTTTTCGTCACAGTTTCTGCATTATTCATTTGGAATACTTGTTGGGGAAGAAAAGCTATCACAGGTTACATTTCTCGTTATCCTGATGCTGAACTGAGAACTGCAAAAAGTGGGCAATACGTGAAGGTTTCTGGGGTACAAACTCAAGAACCTGATCTCATTTTTATATCTTTATCTGCTATCCTTGCTCTGCCCCTTGTTTGGGATATATGCTTATATGAATGATAAAGGGAATTACTAGAAAGGTTAGAGTACTTGACGTGTACATGTGAAAGGTCATGCTGGAAAATAAGGCTTAACATTTTTGGCATGATTAGAGTTCTTAAACATGGGAGCACAAAATTCTTACACAAAATCTAGCAATTTTATTTTGACATACATGGTGGCAAGTTTTCTTATAAATAGAATCAATTGAATAATTTATAAGTTAATCCTGCATTTACAGAGATCCAAAAAAAAAAAAATAGAACTTTAAAAGATCTATTGTTGCAATGGTAAAATCAATCTTTTTAACATCAAATGTGGAGAGAGAGAGAGAGAGATTTTGAACACTAGTTATCAATTGGCATTAATGATAGCAAAAATATGGTTTTTGTGAATGGATATCATGAGGTGCATAACTTTACAGCTTGTTATGTTTTCCCCATGAGGAAGTTCAAGAAAGTTTATGTGTTGTCTTGTTCTTCCCTGAAGGTGGTTACTTGCGGTAATGTGCCCCTTGAGTCATCATTTCGGAAAGTTCCTAGATGTGTATATACATCAATCAGTTTATACGAGTATCGAGGATGGGACTCTAAGCCAGCCAATTCTACACATAGTCATTTTACATGGGGGCTAAGATCATCTGAGGTGAGTAATTGAAGTATTTACCTTCATAGGTGCCATCAGGAGTTCATAAAGAGTTGAGTCTTTTCATCACCTGTCCTTGGGATTTCTAGAGACATTTTCTATATTTTTAGGTGGATATATAAATGCTTTTTATTTGAATCTGGTGAAATGGTTCATAACTCTAAAGGTTTATTGATCTTTCTAGTTGGACGATTGGTCACCTTTTTCGACCCATAAATCTTATATTTTCATTGTTTGCAAATTTGTAGTCGAAAACAAATGCTTGGTTTACTAAGAGATTTTACAAAAGCAAACTTACAACACACCAACACGTTTTGACATGATACATCAGATTGTAAATCACTTTTTTCTGTGTGAAGGTAGTAAAAAAGCTAGCATGGCGCTAGGGGTTTTTCTCTCTACGCTATGGGCATCGCTTGGGTTCCTTGCATGGCGCTAGCCACCAGTTCTCTGTCCCTGGCGGCAGGGCCGGTGGTTGGGGTGGATAAGGATCAGGAGAGGCCAATGGGTTTGTTGGCGCAGACTGGATGAATGTGTGCTGTAGGGGCTAGGGGTTTGTAGAGGTGTTGGTTGCATAGCCACAATTGTTGCCAGAGATGGCCATACTTGCTAAGGAGCCACGGTTTCAAGATGGGAATATGTTCTTCTTATTTTTGAAGGCGAAGATTCAACAGTCGGCAGAGCCATTCCGGTTCTCAGTGGTTCTAAAATTCCTTCGGCGACGTCCTTCTCTTGATCATATCCAAGTATTTATCAAAAATCGTTGGGGGTTGCAATTGACCCCGGTGGTTGGGCAATTAAGAAATCCACGGAATGTACTGGTTCGAATGGTGGCGGACGATGATTTTATTAGCGTGATGGCGTATGGAAATTCTGAAATTCATGGGGTTTCTTTTCGGGTTTTTCATTAGACACCGGAGTTTGTGGAAGAAGAGGATTCGCCGTGGGTGCCGATATGGATTACGCTTTCGGGTTTACCTCCAAACTACTTTCAGGAATCAATGCTACGGTCTATGGGGAATGGTATTGTCTGGTATTTAAAGAGGGATAATGCGACGGCGTGCGTGACTCGCCCAGAGGCCGCTCGCATTTGTGTTGAAGTCGATGTTTTCCAGCAGTTGCGCAAGTCGTTTTGGTTGGGCCCCACGGGTCTTGCTTCTAGCCATTTCTAGGAAATTGTCTATGAGTTGATGCCTGCGTTTTGTGCTCTATGCAAAAAGCATGGGCACCTTGAGGCAAGATGTTCCAGACGGGAATGCCCAACAGTTGAGAATAAAAATAAACAGAGTAATAGGCAGGCCAAGGGAAATAAACAGGCTCCTAAATCTCAGTGGAAAGTAGTAGGAGATCGTGGTGGTGGTGCCTGTTACTAAGATGGGAGAATCGTCGAGATTGTGAAGGGAGGCTATCCTAGAGGCTGTCCTGTCACGAAGGGTAGAGAACGGAGGGGCAGTCAAGGATGTCTGGTTTGTTGCTCCAACGGGTGTAGTATTTGAAAAGTGTATGGAGGAGGCAGGCGTTGTTGAGTTAGAGGACATGGAGTCTGAGTTGGTGCGTAGGGAAAGTGTGCCTCTGTCTAAAGAGGTCTTGAAAGTGGCTGATTCGTTGGTGGGGACTTCGCCGAAGCATCCGGAAAATTGGTTTGAGATGACAGCAGCGGAAGATGAGGAAAGCGACCAAGGCTTGTTGGAAAGCTATGTTCTGAGAAGTACATTACGGTTAGTGGATGAGGCCTTGGAGTTTGAACTGGGTGGTTTGGGCGAAACTGATCTGTTTGCTGAGGATGATTTACAGCATGTGGATTTTTTGGCCAAGGCGGGATCCGAAGGAGAGTCCGAAGAGGAATTGAACGAGTTAGTGGCAAAACCGTTTGATTCAGACCCAGATATGCATGTTCTGTTGAAAAAAGTAAAAGGAGTCAGGAAAGAAAAATCGGCTGTGGTGTTGGAGCGGCGTACTCGCCCCAAAAAATTTCTCTAAGTTGTTTTGATGTATATTCTCGCTTGGAATATTAGGGGGATTCATTCGTCGAAAAGTAGGTTTCGGCGCATTTTGACCCTTACGTGGTGGCCATTTTAGAACCTTTTTTAAATTCTAATAAGTGCTGTAGATGGGCACGTTGGATGAAGATGCTGTTTTGCTTGAATAATGCTGAGGTAGGTGGAAAAATTTGGTTATTCTGGAATACAGATGTGGAATTCGATTTGGTTTCAATGTCGGATCAAGCGAGTAGTGGATGGTTTATTCATGGTAATTGTTGGGTGCTTGCAACCTTCGTTTATGCAAGTTGCTTTCTAAATAAAAGAGTGGAATTATGGGATTTTTTAAATACTCAAAATGCTTGTGGGCTGCCATGGATTATTGGGGGTGATTTTAATACTATTCGAGATGATAGTGAAAAAGTGGGTGGAATTTTACAGGCTCCTCGGGCAAAGCAAGATAATGACTGTATTCATGCGTGTGCTCTGGTGGACCTTCCGTATGAAGGAAATCGATTATCATGGTGTAATGGGAGATTAGGGGGGGAGAAGAATTTGGGCTCGGCTAGATCGTATCCTTGTGAATGTGCAGTTTACGGAATGCTTTGGGGATGCTACGGTTTCGTATTTGCCAAGAACCTCTTCAGATCATGCGTCGATGTTGGTTCAGATCAGTAACGACAAAGCTACTACAGTTCATTCATTCAAGTTCCTATGTATGTGGGGCTCTCATGAGGAATTTCTTCCTTTAGTACAGAAGGTTTGGGATGAACAAGTTGAAAGATGTGCCATGGTGAGAGTCAGCAAAAAGCTGAGGAAGTTGAAGGTGCCTTACGAACTTGGAACCGAGAGGTGTTTGGGCGAGTGGAGATTGAGATTAAAAAAGTGGAAGAGTGCATCACTGGGTTAGAAATCAGTTTGTCTAGTTCCTATTCAGCTCAGTCAGAAATTGACTTAGTTAAAGTGTAAACAAGAGCATCTGAAATGGGTGAACAGAGAGGAGATATTGGCCTGTCAGAAATAACGTGTAAAATGGCTTGCTGAAGGTGATGAAAATTCCAGGTTCTTTCATGCAACTCTATGGCTCAGAAAAAGGAGTAGAAAAATAGATAAACTAGTTCTTGAAAATGGGAACACAATGGCATTGGAGGAAGAGGTTCATGAGGGGGCGATTGCCTTCTTCCAAAATCTGCTTACAGGGACGCCGGTGGAGAGGAATTTGGAGGAACTAGTGCTGTTACAACCAGTGGTTTCAAGTGATGAAAACGCAGTACTGTGTGCAGAACCGACTTCGCAAGAAGTCAAGCAAGCCCTTTGGTCTATCCCGGCGGATAGTAGCCCGGGTCCAGATAGTTTTTCTGCTAATTTTTTCATGATTGCTTGGGATATTGTAAATGATGATTTGTTGGAAATGGCGAAAGAAGTCTTTGAAGGACAACCGCTCTCAACTTTTTTTGAGGCTACGAATTTGGTTCTTATTTCGAAGGTTGATGAGCCTTTGAGTTTTGGGCAGTTTCGACCAATCAGCCTATATTTTGTTGTTTATAAAATTATGTCGATGATTATGGTTTTGAGATTGGCGCCAATACTTGATAAAATTATTTCTCCGGAGCAGGCGGCATCTATTCCAAGTAGAAGCATATTTGAGAATATATTGTTGGCTTAGGAACTGGTGCATGGCACTAATAGGAAGGTGAGAGGGGGGAATGTTTTGATGAAAATTGATATGGCCAAAGCTTATGATCGAGTCAACTGGAATTTTCTTTTGGAAGTCATATGTCGGTTGGGATTTTCAAAAAAGTGGAGATCTCTTGTTTTTAATGTTGTTTCCTCTCCTTTTACTTGGTTTTGTTGAATGGGAGTGCCAAAGGTTTTTTCAAGCCATCACAGGGGCTTCGCCAAGGTGACCCAGTCTCTCCTTATTTATTTATCTTATCGGAGGAGATTCTCTCTCGAATGCTTCATAAAGCATTTGAGGTGGGTCGGATTAAGCCTTTTCATCCGAGTGGAGGTACTTTGATTTCTCACTTACTTTATGCGGATGATATTCTAATATTTGCTAATGGGGGCCAGTTGTCGATTTGGGCTCTTATGGATGTACTTCACAGATATGAGTTGATGTTTGGCCAATTGATTAATCTGAGTAAGTCGTCAATGTTTTTCTCGTCTTCTATATTGGCAGCTTGGAAGAATGATTTGAAGGGGATTTCGGGCTTTGAGGAAGGTAGTTGGCCGTGCACGTATTTGGGGGTCCCTTTGTTTGTGGGTCACATGACTATCCGAGTGCTTGATTCGCTCTTGATGAAAATTCAAAAACAATTGGCAGAGTGGAAGGGCAAGCTTCTCTCTTTTGGAGGTAAAATTATTCTAATCAAGCATGTTTTGAGTAGTATGCCTATACATATGCTTCCTGTCTTGAATTTGCCAAAAGGGGTGATATCAGAGATAAAAAGAACGTTTTCGAATTTTTTATAGGTTCGTCTATAGAGAATAAAAAAAGGAAGTGGATTTCTTGGGCTAAAATTTGTTTGCCGGTGGAAGAGGGTGGGTTGGGCATTCAGGATTTGCATGAGGTACAAGCTTTTTTGGTTATGAAATTTACGTGGAAGATTATTAATGATAAGTCGATGTGGTCGAATTTTTTTACGTCCAAATATATTGGAAACTCTCATATTTCTTATGTGAGGTATTGTAGGATTGGGTCTCGATTTTGGAGAGGGATTTTGGAAATCTTGCCTCTAGTTTTACAGAATTCAAGATGGGTTGTTCGGGCAGGTCTTGTTAATTTTTGGAAGGACAATTGGTTAGGAGAAGGCCCGTTAATTGCTACCATACTAGATACCTGTTGGTGGGCGTTTGGAGTTGCAGGTAAAGGGACGTGTTTACGAAAGCAGGGCCTGTGGAACATGTGTTGTGGGATCTTGTTCCGAATGAGGTTCTCGACGATATTATTGCTGCGGCTATAAAGATTAAATTGGGAAGGGATGTTTGTGTTTGGCAGCCCACGGTCAATGGCTAGTTTAGTACCAAGTCTGCTTGGCAGCTGGTGCGACGCCAAGGTGAGATATGCCCATGGAAAAGTTGGTTATGGAAAAAGTGGATTCCAAAGAAGATAGCTTTCTTTGTCTGGCGAGCTAAGAAGAAGGCTATTTCGGTGGATGGCCTTATACAGAAGTTAGGCATTTCGATTGTTTCTAAGTGTGAGTGTTGTGAATGCTCAAAAATGGAGACACTGGATCATATTTTATGTGGGGGAGTGGAAGCCCAAAAAATATGGCAATTTTTTGCGATCAAATGTAGGATGAGAATTCCAAAGATTCGGAACTGGGAAGGTATGATGAGTTTCTGGTGGCAACGAGCGTCCATGGCTACGCAAGTGGGCTGGCTTTGGGGGGGCCCTTCCTATTGCTATTTCTTGGGCTTTATGGAGAGCTCGATGTGCGGTTAGAATGGAAGGTATGAACTTTAATGTTCCTAGTATTATTCGTTCTATTAAATTTTTAATTAGTGATATGTCAAGCAAGATAAAAAAATTTCGGCTCCAAGGCTCCCTTGACCGGGTGATTTTGGAGGATTTAGGCTGTCCAATTATTCCGGTGGTGACAAGGACAGCGAAACTAATTGCATGGTGAGTACCAGATAAAGGACGGGTTAAGTTGAATATGCATGGTGTTTCTTGCGGGAACCCGGGAAATTCAGGTGGGGGAGGTATTATTCAGAATTCTCAAGGTGGAGTTGTGACGGGATTTGCTCATTCTTATGGTCATGCGACTAATACCATTGTAGAGTGCAGAGCTCTCTTTGATGGGCTTTGGCTGTGTCGGCAAATGGGGTTGAGGGATGTTTTGGTAGAGACAGACTCAATGGTTATAGTTGGATGGTTGGTGTTTGGAGTGTGTTAGTATTGGTTTCTTTGGAATTTTTGGAAGGAAATTATAACTATTGTGGGAAAGCTTAATGTTCGATTTCGTCACATTTTTAGAGAGGCAAATATGGCTACGGATTTTCTGGCTAAACAAGGCACGAGAGGAATTAATTCAGATTTTTTTGATGACGCCTTTTTGCATGGTCCTATTCGGGGCATTATTCTTTTGGATAAGCTTGGTGTTCTTTATATTCGATGTTGATTTAGATTTTTGGTTATGTGGGATTGGTTGTTAGGTAGTGGAAATCTTCATCCCTATGGTATGATTTCAAGGATTTTTTTTTTTTTTGGTATTCCTCTGCCATAAGTGAGGGTTTTTTTTTATAAAAGTAGGAAGGGGTCACTATTGAACATGTGACCTTGGCTCTTGATTAAAAAAAATAAAAAAATCACTTTTTTCTGTAAGGTAGATCCAACATATCACATCAAACCACATCATTGTGTATGCTTGTTTTTGTAAGCTATTTGTGTAGATCTAGCACTTCACGAAACAACTATAATGCTGAGACATAAATTGGGGATTAGGATTGTAATCAAATTGAGTTCAAGCAAGTTGTGGTTGCCTGATATTGAGCTCAAGACTTGATCAAAACTCGGGTGTTCTATCAAAAACTTGTCTTGACTCAACTCGTTTTTCACATTTTTTTTTTCCTTCTAAGTTCTGTTTCCATCTCATTATTGATTCATGCAGATTGGACTTGTCAGTTTTAATTGGAAACATTGTGTTCATTAGGAATGTGCAGAGGCATTTGCAACATATTTTAAGTTTTTATAATTGAATTTTATGTTTTTGTTAATTGATAGAGGCATGTGGTCGACTTCTACATCTCTGATTTCCAGTCTGGGTTAAGAGCATTGGTCAAGACTGGCTATGGTGCTAGGGTGACTCCGTATGTTGATAACTCTGTCGTTATTGATGTTAACCCAGAAAACAAAGACTTGTCTTCAGAGTTTGTCCAATGGCTGGGAGAGAGGAACCTTTCAAATGATGATCGTGTAATGCGGTTGAAAGAAGGGTAGGTTAACGACTGTTGAATTTAGTACACCTTGGTTCATTCATTTGTTGGAAAATATCTACCGAAGTTTCAATTTCATCTGTCTTTTTTCTTCCCTTGTCTCATTGGTGGGAGGGGGGCCCCTGGGTTGGCATGAAGTGTAGTCCAATGCATAAACGTATAAATTCAACTCCTGGCTCTCATAACTGACAACCAATTGGCCTTTTTTTAAAATAATCAGGATTGAGAGAAGCGTGTAACAGTAGCCTAGTGTGATTAAATCTTATGAAACTGTAATTGATGTTTTGTAGGTACATCAAAGAAGGTAGCACAGTTAGTGTGATGGGAGTTGTTCAGCGAAATGACAATGTGTTTATGATTGTCCCTCCACCTGAGCCATCAACAACCGGATGCCAATGGGCCCAGTGCATCTTTCCAGCTAGCCTAGACGGTATTGTTTTGAGATTTGAAGACACATCAAAAATTGATGTCATACCTGTCTAGAGCATTGCTCTTTTGTGAAATATCGTGGTGGCAGTGGCGGCAGTTGGGTTTGTAGTCAAAGGGTGGTGGTAAGTCGTTGGAACAAGATGGCATGTTCTCGTTCTCTTATTTGTTTTCTCTTTCAGCCATTAGCTTGCTGTATTGCTTCTAGGAATATTTCATTCCATCATTTTCGGGTTTGCAAGCTTTTGTAACGGGCGTCCTGTGATGTAGTGAGAAATTGTTCGTGTTTGATTCATAAGTTTATATATGTACATATATTGTTTCATTCATAAGTTGATTTGTGATTTTGGAACTGTATCTCTGGTAATAGTTTTAGGACTTTTTAACCACTGTAGCATCTTGAAGTGTTTCAGGGATGTGTGGCTGCTGAATACTTTCGAAATCAAACTTTGTTTTGCTATCCATTATAATGGGAGTAAAAAATTTTGGAGTAGAAATTCAACTTCAAAAACTATCGGTCTCAGAGTTCGAGGTTCAATAAGACTGAAAGCGTAGACTCCAACTACAAGTGCATATATTCAAGGCACAAAGTTTGAGATGATAGCTTAAAAGGAGCAGTTGGCGATTGTAATCCTCAGTATCAATAACCTTTATCAAAAATGATAGTTGCACTCATGAGTATAAAAGTATCGCACAATCATTTTGAAAAAAATAAATAAATATGAGATTTAAATGAAAAATTAATTTTTTTTAGTAATGGATTTTATTTTTTTTCAAAATAATTATACGGCACTTGCACACTCCCCGACTGCACTTGAGAGATTATTTTGTCTTTCAAACAATTTCTCCCTATCATTCTCCTTCTCTTGCAACACAGCAGGTCGTCTCGAGGCCTTAGGCCCTTAGTTTTTAGGGTTTGGTTCAAATGGAAACAGATTTGAACTGACTCAGTGGCTCTAATTGGTTTATGAAGTAGCTCGTGGATGTTGATGCTCTTCAAGGTGTAGGTGCTGAGGCTCTCGATTGCAAACGTGTCGACCCAAGGAGCTCTCCAAGATCAAAGGTGGTAACGCTCTTCATTGCGTACCTGCCTTTTTCTCTTTGCATCCTATGAAAACCGGGGCTATTTAGACCGGGCTTGGTATTGAATAATATTATTTGCTTATTCGTAACATTTGGTTGGTGGACTTAAAATGTCTTCTCCAAATTTATAAACTAGCTTTTCATTTTGGTTTTTTTACCTGTTCTCCGTTCAGCAGCAATTTCACGTGTGGACTCACTTTTTAAAAGAAAGTTTGGTTCACATGTGAACTGGAGTATTAGAATATAAATTAAATACTTAAATCTATCGTATTTCATCCAACTAGAACTTTTTGAGACAAAAAATGATTGAACATAAATGACCAACTCATGTAAGAAGTCGTTGATGAATATGCGGCGAGCCTCAAAGCATAAAAATTATTGTTCTTGTTGTTATAATTATTATTATTATTAGTAAGAGATTTAGAGTTCAAACCCTTATTTTAACCATTTTGACTCCTAGGGGTTCTATAGTACCACCATGGCATTATCATACGCCTAAGCCTCATCCTTCTACCAAACGGTGTCACTGTTATTTTCGCACGTAAGCGAGTAAGATTTAATTTGTGTTTAGTTGCAAGACTCAGTTGAGCTCAGTCTAATTTTAAGCTGAATCTAATATCTAAACACTCAACTCTCAAATTACTAAACTCATCTCAACTCAAAACTTCTTTACACGTAAAACTCACAACCTTTTTCAATTTCTCGTAACAAGTACTAAACTCATCTTAACATCCAAAAATACTTTAAACTTAGTTTAGATGAACCCCACATAACTCCCTCCACTACTCAACTCAATACTATTCATAAAGAACTTAATTTAGCTCAACATCCAAATGCAGCAGTCCCGGTTTGGATTAGAACTCATCTCAACTCATCTCATCTAATCATTACAACTTTTTCAAATTCCTACACAAAATATAATAAACAATTCAACTTTTTCAATTCTCAAAGTAATAATAATATTAAAAAATAATATTCTAATAATATTTTATTCAACTCTTCTTACACCATCTTAACTCATTTCTGAATCTAAACGAGATTACACCCCTTTCAGGTCCTATTACATGATGAGATAAAATCATTGGAAGTTGCCATATAATTGATGTAAGGACCATTAGAGAAGATCTGGATATAGTTCTTGGAATGGACTTGTTATCTACACACCTCGCCACCATTGATTATCAAAGGAAGTTAGTGAACCTCAAATTACTTGGAAAACATGTTACTAAAATTTCTCATTTCTTCTCAATTCTCGAAGGTCCTCACCCTTGAATTGAGGTTTCCTTTCAATCTTCTCTAAAAAATTACTCAAAATTTCCATCTCCCATACCCGAACTGTTACAAAAAGTACATCCCTCCTCTTGTGATCACCTTGTGGGTTCAAGATTTACTAAATGTTTTGTATTTTTTCAGATTTATTCTTTTTCCAATCAGAAAACTTAGATGACTTTAAAATTTCTTTTGGAAACCGATGAAACAACCTGAGCCGCCGTCTCATATGACCACTATCATTGTAGGATACAGACTGGAATTCGACACCTCCATATAGCTGGAAATAAATTGCAGATTTGGATACGGACTTGTAAGATGCAGTCATGTTGCAGTTTTGCTATCTGCACTACTACTATTTGATCATCTATATTCTCTCACTTAAATTGACAAAATTGCTTATATCCTGAAGCATTTCCTTTTTTTCTTTTAAATTCTGTTCGAAGTTTCGGAAGATATAAACATCTCCCAGTTTTACACAAATCGCCAAATTTACAACCCAGATACTCAGTATTTGAGCAAGTATATCGCGCAAACCCAGAAAGCCAAGGTACAACAAACATTTTCGTAAAAATATTAGAAACCCAACGAAATACATACATATTTTTACATACCCAAGCTCATTCTGCCCCAGAGGCTTTCAATAACTTGAAATCACATCCATATCATCACCATGGCTATTTTCAGGAAGCTTCACCCCTTCTGAGAAGATAAAACTGTTCACAGCACCAAAGATGTTTGCTATCTGCATCACTGCTATTTGAGAATTGGTGGCTGTTGGCAGAACAGACGAAGGAAGAGGAGGCATACACATAGGATGGAATTCCTTCTTATTGAAGGTTGGAGCATACAGCATTAGGACTGCCTGACAAAAGAGGAATCTGCAAGAAACCCATAGGTTTGTAACCAATCTTATGTATAAAAGCGGTTGAAAAACACCGAGAGACGGAAAAAAGGGGCAACAAAACGAAGGGAAAGAAAGAAAGAAGGAAAAGGAAAGAAAAGAAACGACAAAAGCATTGTTCCTTTTAGAAATTCTTCTCAACATTATAAGCTTATACATATTTTGATGCATATTTAGAAATTCGTAACAAAAAGAAACTCATCATTCAAGTCATAAAATATATTGATGAATCAATAAACTTCAAATTTTTCTTATTTTAGGTTTTCTATTAATGAAAACAATAAAATATGAAAAAGGAACTTGGTTTAATATCTGTTTCCTATGTTTTGGTCTTTTTAAATTTTAAAAAAAAAAAAAAAAAGATAAATAAGGAAAAGATTATAACCTTACTTTTTTATATGAATACAAATAATATTTTCTTTTATAAGTTATATATGCATTCGTTTGGATTTTATGCACTTGGTTAAAAATACTTGAATTTGGGTATTTTTTGTAAAATGTCACTTTTTAAGATATTTTTCTTCTTTGTGCATGTAAAGCAGTTTGACGTTTTTCTTTGTGCACTAAGTTATTATAATAGTTTTGGACATCACTCAGTAAGTTATTCACGAGATTAATAACTTTTATTTGTTGAACAAGTATGAACTTCCATTGGTGTAATTGATTTTTTTTTAACATATAAACGTAAAACCTATAACTAACCATTTTTACATATGCTTTCAGTTATATGATAATACATACTTGGGTAAGCCAGAAATCACTCTGCAACTGAATAGAGTATTAATTCCTCATTCAGGCAATAGTTACTAGAAATTTTCCATTTTGAAAAGTGCAGGGTTTGCGTCAGTTGAAATAGGGGAAGTCTTAGAGAATCGAGCACCCCAATAAAGGGGAGAGGGAGAGAGAGAGAGAGAGAGAGAGAAACAGTACAAAGGTCATGAAGCTTTCTATTTTGTGCATTCACAAAAAAGATAAAAATGAAATAAATAAACAAAATTGCAAATAAACATTATGAAATAATGAGCACACCTTATGAGAAGTCGTCTTAGGAATGGATCACTTAGTGTCTGCGCCCAAACTGGATTTAGGCTGTCTGATGTTACCAAAGTCGATCCCCAGTCACTTAATGATAAGGAAAGCAGTTTCTCAGCCTTGTTAAAGGTCTCCTGAAACATTTCTTTCTTTATAAGTTTTTAAAAAAAAAACAGAAAAAATAAAAAGTGCCAAACATAACGGCAGAAAGTTGACATTACAGACCATCTCGATGTCAGAACCAGAAAGACCAAGCAGCAGACCAAAAGCCTGCAATGGAGCAGTGAGAAAAATTGTGAATAGGCTTCCACTGGGGTGATGAGATGAATCAGCGGCAGCAATAGGAGATGAAGAGCTTGGAGATAGAAGCATAGCAACTGGCTCTCCTTTTTCTGCTCCAACTATAGCCTGCACATAATTATAACCACGATGGTTACATTTCATATAGCTCTACCAATTAGTTGAAGATGTATTAGAGATTCTAAGTATATACAACATGAACATTGCTAGCATATAATGAACCACAAAAATGATTACTTTTTAAGGAAATGCATATAAATAATCTTTTAATGTCTTGAACTTCATATCTCATGTATCATCATCAGTCCTTGACTATAATTGCCCACTTGCCACCTGCTGATGATCACTGTTCCCAATAAATCTAGGGGATTGACTTTGGCAACATCATGATATCTACCAAGATCCACAAATAACTCTTCTAACAGCCTTCGAGAATTTTCCCTTTAGATCCATTGGAATATCAATGAATAGAGCACCCAACAAACCAATGTTTGCCAATAAAATCAAGTTTAATTCTAGATAAACTAATACCCTTCTTAGACCTAACAACTGCATAACATGAAAATTTTGCCTGCTTGTGGCCTGAATCGACGCTACAAAATCTTTTCACATCCCGGCAATACCTCCAAAGTCATTCTGGAAAAAATAATACCACCACACTTATATATTAGAAGAAAAATGTAACGTGCAACTGTATACAAATAGAATACCAACTGATCTATCTGAGATAAAGACAGAACTCCAACTACTTAAGAAAATTTCCCAAACCATCTGCTTGATGATTATTTCAGGCCAAACAAAGCCTTCTCTAACTTGCGAACACAATCATGATGCTTCCATGGAGCAAGAACACAACTGGTTGCTCCTTGTTGAATTCCTCGTACAAGTCAGCATTAAAGAATGTAATTTTTAACATTCAACTGAAGCAAAGGCCAGCCACAATTAGTGACAACTGATTTTTTTTTTAATAAGTAGACGGTTATAGTGATAAGAATAGGCATAGTCCAAGTACACAAGATGGTATACAAGAGGTAACACCTATTTAGGAAGAAGAAATGGAAACAAGAAATTCATGAAAATCAAGGCCACTAAAATCTACAGCTGTGGCCCAAAGAAATATAGTGCCGACAAAAAGGAATCTAAGTTCTTCTAATGAGCACTCCGTGTCTTCAAATATCTGGTCATTTCGCTCCTTCCATAGGCACCACAAGATACAGATTGGAACCATTTTCCACACGGCTGTAATTTGAGGAAGAGAATATCTTCCCACAGGTGCATCCAATTTACTCCAAACAACAGCATCCAATGGTGGCCTACCACATAGACCCCACATCCTCTCAATGGTGGACCGCACTACAGAGGAAGAAGAAAAATTCTGTCTCACTTCCGTCTTCCCACCCTCCCTCCCTCTCTCTCTCTCCTTCCAAGCTTCGTATACCATCCACCGAAACCCCCTCCCTCTCTCTTGCCCTTTTCCCCACTACAGTTTCTCTCCTGGTTTAACCCTGGAGACTGACTGGATATCTTCCAGCATTGACTTTCCGCCGGCATCTGGAGATCTAACTCACCACCAGATCTGTGAGCTCATTGTTTTTTTTTCCTCACCATCTTTATTTTTCAGTTTTTAATTCTTCAGGTTTATCAAACCCCATTAAAGTTGTTACACTCCTTCCATATAGCGAAAAGATTCCCTATAAAATTTGTCAATTTTTCACCCCCCAATCTTAGCCATTTAAAATGGATCAAATCAGCCAATTCACTTCTCGCTTTTTTATCTCTCAGATGCAAGATAGTTGCTCCTGTTTTGATTTTGTTTCCTTAAGTTTCTCATGCTTCCTTCAATGCTTTCCCTCGAGTAAAAGATAAAGCTGCCTTTTCCTGTTGAGAAATATCTGGGAAATGGTTTTTCAACATTTATAACAAAAAAAAGATGTTTTTTTTGGGTTGTTCTCTTTCTTAAATATTCTGTAATCTTTATGAATGCCAATGTTTGGTGAAGGTTGTATGAGGGGGAAATGTGTTTGGGTGTTTTGGCAGGGTGGGTTCAGGCAAATGGGTTAACTGTCAAGAAGGGCTTTCAGAAGCCTCTGCTATTTGTCTGTTAGCAGCAAAATCTATTTGCAAAACTGCTGCTAATGCAGAATGCGGCTATTCTACAGCTTTCATTACCTCTGCAAACAAGAATCCGAACAGAAGCTTGATCATGGCAGCAAATAGACCTCTAATTCCGAATTTGCATTCGCATTCGCATTCTCAAGTTGATTGTAATCAGAAAGGTTCCATCTTGGGTAACATGTGGTTCGAAAACCAGAATCACTTGTCTGGTTCTAACTCATTGACCAATTTGGCAAATGGAACTCTGTTTCTGGATATTCATTCTGAAGTTGACAACAATCAAAGAGATTCGGATTTTGCAAGTTTGTTTTATGCCAACCGAAATCGGATTTTGCACCGGTCTGATCTGGAGCTCCTCCGTCAGTGTGACAGTTGTACAGCGTGCGGCGGCGGGGTGGGTGCAAGGTATGAAGGTGTCGAAGGGACTCTATTCACAGGAGGAAAACACACACACGGGTGAGGAGGGTGTTTTGCCTTTTATATGCTGTGATGCAGTGCAGGAGTTTACTATGAGGGAGTCTGATGTGTCAAAACATTACTAGTTTTGGTTTAGGGTTTTTGTAAAAAGACATACATGCCCCGAAGGTTCATTGAACCTAGACACAAAAGGAGGATGCAAAGGGACTTTTAGGGTTTCAAAATTAGGACAAGAACACGCCATTTGTCATGCATGATAAAGAATCTTTTGGTTTTCCAAAGAAAAGCAATGATTATGAGGGAAAGTGGGAAGTTTTGACCATGAGAGGAAGGGAATGGCACATGGCGCCCATGCACAGACTCTTGAGTTTCCAATGTCAAAAATGATGATAGGAGAGAGAGCGTGTGGGAAATTGAGAAGTCTATAAGGACTTCTTTTAGGGGCCGGTGCCCTACACCCCAAGTTCATGTCAATTACATTTCGGGTTGTGCATCGTTTCTCAAAAGAGTATGTCATTTCATGTTTTGTCACGATCCCAAATGCTAGGACGAGGGAATGTCCTAGTGGAACTCATCTGTCCACTCTGCATAAATTGGAAGTGGTAACCCCTGGGTCGACGAAGCACAGTTGGTGGACCTTGAATGGGTTCTTTCTAAAGGACACCAGAGCGAGGTAGCACCTAACGCTAGTGGGTGCCATAAGATAGATGTGGTGAAGGTGAAATACGAACTGCCGCATAATGATAAGAACTCTGACGTAGTCACCACCAGTCAAGTGGGCCGGGAATTGATGCGGTAACTAGCAGGGAGCCCACGTTGCATAGGGATGTCGTGAGGTGTCCACCCATATGTTACAAGGACAACATCTTAGTAAGAAATGTGTAAAATGAACAGAAGAAAAGTGTTTTTCTAAAAAGTCAAGCGTTACAAGATTCCGTTGTTATCGATTTCTGAAATGTACAAGCATAAGTCAAGTTTTCAGGTCAAGTACATGTCCATGCATTCATTCTCATGGTTTGCCTTTATATGTTGATATTATTTGCTTGTATGTTATTTGTTAACTTACTAAGATTTTGCGAAATCTCACTGCGGTAGTTTCCACTACCAATCTCCACCCAGAATGGTAGAAGTTGTAACAGGATAAGGAACCGACCATGGGGAAACACAAGCGGTAGGATCCCCTAGTAGTTAAGGAGGCCCCGAATAGCCCTGAGCGCTCAGCAGAGCCATCCTTCGAAGAAGGCTAGAGGCAGCCTTTATATGTTGATATTATTTGCTTGTATGTTATTTGTTAACTTACTAAGATTTTGCGAAATCTCACTGCGGTAGTTTCCACTACCAATCTCCACCCAGAATGGTAGAAGTTGTAACAGGATAAGGAACCGACCATGGGGAAACACAAGCGGTAGGATCCCCTAGTAGTTAAGGAGGCCCCGAATAGCCCTGAGCGCTCAGCAGAGCCATCCTTCGAAGAAGGCTAGAGGCAGCCGATTAGCTCATATGTGAAGTGCTAAAGCTATTTGAGGATTTGCAGAAAATCATCAACAAGGATAAGGCAAAGTAGGCTCAAGAAAATCATCAGCCAATCAGTTCTCCTGAACGTTCACTTGGGAACCTTATAACATTAAAGTCCCACCTATGCAACATGGTAAATCCCACCAGCTATGTACTCCAGCAATTTCTTCCCATAAAAGTCTTCTACTGCTGTCCAAATTCAGCCCCTAAATACCAGCAAAAGCCCATAAAAAATTGGCTTCAACACTCTTAAAAGAGCATTCCATGGTATACTCCCCAATTAATTCCTCCATTTTCTCCACCACCCTTCTAACTCACATCACCAAGACACCACCTGAAGCCCCATTCAAAGCAAGATAAGCCCAATCCACATATGTACAGCTCCATAAACTTCGCACGATTCTCCTTGCAATAATTTTAGCTTAGTTTCCTGTAAGCACATAATGTCCATCTTCCAGTCACGAAGCAAGTTTTTTACCCGAATGGGCTTATTTGCCTCGTTAAGCCCTCAAAAATTCCAAGAAACACTTGGGCTGCCCTCATAGTTGAGAGGCCATGTGAACCTCTTTAGCTCCCTCTGTTCTTTAGAACCTGATTTCTTTAGCCGAACATGTCCAACTTCAATGGCTGTAAGCAAGGCCATGAATTGTTCCTCCAAACCCTCACATTCAATTCCCACACAATGCTGGATTTCTTTTACCTTACGTAACACCCAATTAGAGACGCTAGACTGACTCGGCAACAGACAGTTTAGGGGTATAGGCTCCCCCACAATGTCGATCTCGTCCCTGGGTGTCCACTGTGACTATGTCGGCACCCCCATTTCTTCCTTAACACAGACAGGCCAATCATCCCACTCAGAGGAGTCAAGTGTGGGGACTAACATCCGTGATGGCCCTAGATCCTCTCCCTCATCACTCCCAACCTCTGAAAATAACACACGGGCTACATCCAGAGGCTCAAACCCTTCACCAAAGAAGCTGCCAACTGAAGCTCGAGAAAGGGCTCTCCCCTGCTGTATGCAAGCCTTGTCTATCCTTGTTGGGCCTAAGATCCGACACTCAACAATGCAGCTTTCAATGGGAAATGTTTTTGGTTCTGCCAACGTCGACACTACCTTCGTCATATCCACTGATTGGAGCATCGTCGAATGGGAGCAAGGCTGCCAGGATCTTTTCCAGCAAGATAGGTTGTCTAGCCGGTGGAAGGCCCAGCCTCCCCCCCCCCCCCCCCCCCCGGCGGGCCCCCTGCGGCTAATTCTCCACAAGGGCAAGGCTCCTATCTTAGTTTTGCACTTAAGTTGTCCCACGGGCTTAGGCCCAAAGACTCTGCTCATGCCCATTCCACTTATCTTTGCTTTGCCCTTAATTTGTCCCACAGGCTGAGGCCCAGAGGCTCGGCCCATATCCATTCCACTTATCATCTGCAGCCCATCCACACAATTAAGGCCCCCAGATTCCTCAAAATGTCCCACGGGTTGAAGCCCAATCTTATCAGGCTCAGCACTCTTATGGATCGCGTAGCCCAGGCACACCTCATCTTCTTCCTCAACGCACCGTATCAATATGTCAACTTGTTGCTGCAGTGCCGCCAGTTGTGATTTCATACCTTTCAAAGTACTGTGCACGCCACCTCCTACCAGACCAACAAAGGACTTGCCACCAACACCTTTCCACTTTGCACGTACTGTACCAGTGAGCTAAGGAGCCATTTCGATCTTTTGGCCGTTGTTATGTCTCACAATGACTCTACGCTGAGTTTTCCCACCACCGATAGCTCCACCCCTATACTGCTCTCTAGACTACACCAACGATGTTGTTTGCACTAGTGCCTCCTTGTACGACCGATTCTGCATTCAATTCCCCACCACTGGCAGCCTCTGTGATACCCCACCTCCATTGCAATTCACGACTTTCTCCTCCACTATGGTCTCCCTCAGGGCAACTGCCATCTCTTCCATCCCCTCCCCTTCATTTCTTCTAGTATGAAGATAAAGTTACGTCTTCCACCCCCACCATATTCCACGAGCACCATGAAACAACCACGGGAGTTTGAACACCTCTGCGCTATGAAGCTTCTAGCACCCTCCCTTGACGTAGTGTAGAAGTCCTTGATCCCACCCCACACACACCTCCAAAGTTACGATAAACCAATGCACCGGTAGCTTCCCAAGCCTCATCTCCTTCACTACCTTCCAGCTCCTCTCTGTTATGAGCAAGGAAACTCCATCCTTCATCAAAACAAAAACCTTTAATTCTATAACTGAAATTAATATCCGCACGGAGGATATATCAATTAATGGAGAAAAGGTGTCCTCATAATCAATACGATAGGTTTGTCTATATAACCTTAAGAACAGTATATGTATATATAACATTTTATTGCGTAAACCCAATTGCAATCACCCATTTGCTTCCCAAAGGGTAATGGAACAAAATCTCAACTTCCACTATGATGTCAAATATCCATTTTATATAAGGTATGAAAGAAGCCTCTTTGTTTATGATACAACTATGAGATTAGGGTTTTCCACAACCATAGCAACACAGATTTACTTTCACGCACTCAATGGCAGCATCAAAAATTGCAATGGCATACACAACATGCATGATTTTGCAATTACCGAGAATCAAAATGACAGCACACCACAAATAGTATGACAGGGAAGCCTGTCCACCACACTCGTCGGACAAAACCCTATAACAAACAACAGCGCAAGAATCAACTTCAATCACAGCAACGAAAACAACAGTAGAGCCTACCACACAAACGAGCCATGCAATAATGACGATGGTATCTTCAATTATGATTGTCGACTTTGAGGGAGCAATGTTGGTAAAAGCACATTTAAGCACATAGTTCTTTCCTCACCAAAAGCGAAGCACATTTACAAAAGTGCACAAGCGCACTTTTTTGCCCTTTACTGGTTTCAAACAATTAGATAGAGATGGATAAAAAAAATCGAACCTTCTTATTTGATTAAATAATTTAGTAGGGTGGGGATAAAGATTTGTTCAAGGAAGGATTGAGATTTTTATTAGTTTTCATAAATCATAACTGAAAGAAAGGAATATTCCCATATCGATCAAGATCTAAACAAATGTTTTTTACAGTAATTACACACATCAACTATATTCGCTTCTATGTTAAATGCTTTAAGTTTAGAGATCACAAATTTCATTTCACAAAGATTAATAAATTCTTCAATTACAGAGAACAAGAAACAAGATGTATCCTTCTATTGTTTATAAAATGGTTTACATTATACTCCAGAGCATTCTCTCTGTGAATTCCTCCAACTGTCAGTGGCCTGTGTCACATATGAGCTCATACTCCAAAAGGCCTAGTAAATGTACAAATGGAGCCCCTTGAAATCATTATAAAAGGCTTGAACTTCGTCCTCCCAAGCAATGTTGTCTCAAGTTTCAAGCCTGGTGTAATGCTGAAAACCTCGCCCTTGCCCTTCCCTATCCCCATACACAAGCAAGCTAAAACCCACTCACAACTTCCTCCAATGAACAAAACCAGACAGATCAAAAACCAACTAACACCCGTAGTGTGCTGTACATGTAACCTTCAAAATGTCATTCTCTCTGTTGAACCACCAAACACTACTACCTGCACAACTCTCTTTAAGTGCAAACCCAGCTTATATCCAAATGGAGCTAACCAATATACATGAACAGATAAATAAATTCAGAAGCTAAACCAAATCCAACCAAAATAAAAGCAAGTTAAAGGCACAGATTTACCCACCACTCAATTCCAGCAAAAGTATCATCAATAGCAAAATATCCAATGGCCAATTTCAAATACAAAAAACCACACGCGTCAAAACTCATTGTTCCACCACCAAGTACATCCAACTGTATACCAGAACCACCCAAATAGACCAAATATAATCAATAAAGGAATAATAAAGAATGTGTTGTTAAAGAGAAAACCTCATTGGAAGCATCTCCTCAACAGGGCAACCTAAATTGAATCCACACACTTCATATCAACAATGTAAAACTAGCAACCAAGAACTATTAGTTCACTTTTGCAATATACATGTAAAACTCACAAGCCCAAAAACTAGGAGTATGAGACTTGCCTTGAATGCTTCACTGTTGTCACTATCAATAACCAAAAATAGAGGTCTTCTTGTAAATGGAACAAAGTCACATGGGTAAATGTAGTTTAATCCTGGAATAAAAACAGCTAGTTATTGTAAGAAAATTGGTTCCGTAGTTTCAGTAAAATCATGAAAAATGCAATTCCATAGTCGGAAGATTTCTCATACCAGTGACATTGAAGCTACAATAATATTAATAAACATGGTTGGGATAGTTAATAAGAATATTCTACTCTTACCATTTCAACCTTTCCAGATTTATTATTCAATTCAGCATAGAGGTATATCATTTTTTAATCATCCCATCAATGTCCTGTTAAATCTGTAGATGTGCAATAAGATTATCTTGTTGTAATTAGCACCATCGACATTATACCCAAGACATGACCAAACATCCAATTAGAGCCATCTAATTTACAAATGATGTGGCATGATACTGAATCCATATCGCTCTTACCCAAGTAGCTCTGCTTATCTATTCTTTATTCGCAAGTCAATAATTTAGGAGTTTCTTACATCCAATTTATCATGGAGATTGTAACACTCCTAATTATTTTGAATTTCATTGAACTTAATTAAAAGTGGATGTAGATTTTCATAGGTCATTATGTGGTAAAATCATATTTAGATGCAATACCATAACAATTGGTATCAAAGCCATTTAATCCATTGTGGAAAGACAAATTAACAACCACAAAAATGGAGAATGGGATTAGAGGCTTAAAGGAAACTAGCCATAAGCATGTGGACAAAATTCTGGCCGGGATGGAGGTGGCAAAGTAAGCAACAGAATAATACAGGGACAATAAGAGTTGTAGCCTACGTATAAAACATAATTGCAGCCCTTTACCATGAGTGTGGACAGCTCAACATACAAGATCATTCAAGGAAAGGGTCCTTGGTAGAGTTTGGAAAAAAACTTGGCAATTACATCCCTCATAATTGCTGGAAAGCATTCAAAACCGACGTAGATTCAATAATATGGTTTATCAAAAAAAAAGATTCAATAATATGGATCCAACAGTCGGTTATGTGACTAAGATTCCCTTGCTTTTTTATGGTGAAGAGCCAAATGGATGGGTCCATCAAGCCAAGCAATTCTTTCAATCTAATCTGATCCTGATATACAAAAGGTTCTGATAGCCTCCTTTAATTTGACAAAGGAGGCATAATGGTATCAATGGCTAGAGAAAAGTTAAGATGCCTTGACTTAGAACGAGTTCACCAAAGCCATTTATGATCGATTTGGTTCAAGATTACGTGAGGATTATACCAGACTTCTTATCAAGTTCACTAAACTTCTACAGCTTGCGATTGTCACTTTCACTTAGAAAAGCTTGCAAATTGAACAACCGATTTGAATATAACTTTTTTGTCAAAAATTCATAAGTGGCATGAATAGTCGAAGCATGGTGTTTGAATGTCTCACCCAACCAACATGGCAGCTGCTATCTTGTTGGCTAGGCTTAAGGAGGACCCATTATCTTCCTTGCACTGGCCAAGTACATTCATCACAGCACAAGCCCTTAACAGTTCATCATAGGGTCCAAAACAACTGATTCCACCCAAGGATGAATATGACTAAAAGTTCACTTCCAGGTATCGTTGCAAAACTCAGAAGTTAGTTCTTGTTACACCCGAAACCTACGGATTCTATTTTAGGAAACAAGGGTTTTACTTTTGTAACAACCTGTCCCCCTAGGTCTAAGAAAAACATCATTTTTTTTTAAATCTAGGGAAGCCAGAATGCCAGTAGCCTTTAAAAATCATTTACATAGAAGCCCGGTATAAATGGTTCTATAATTTAAAATAAAACATACTTCATTAAAATTTAAAAAGAGAGTCTACGGAAGCACATATTGATAATCATTCAAGTCTTGTGTGCTTAACAAAATAAACTTCATTACTGAAAACATAAAACTAAATATCTCATTAACTCCCTATGCCTCTATTTCGTCTCCCCAAGTCAAGTCCCGTGCTGCAGCATCATTCTCACATTTACCATAACCTGGGGTGGTTAAAAAATTTAAACATATAAAAAATGAGTCAATACTCAATAAGAAATACATCACACAGTAAAAATAAGATAAACATAGGGGGATCGAAAAACATGCATACTCATAAATACATAAATAACCATGAACATGAATTGTGCAAACTGCCTCAACTTGTCTTTCACATTCTTTATTGGTTGGTACCCAATGTTGACCTCTATGAGTTAGGGTTAGCGAGTCTTGAAAATTCCGATTTCGCCTATGGCTGCAGGTTGAAAATTCATACACAGGCAGCAACACCGAGTGCACTACCATCGTGACCATCCTAGCAATGCAAAATGCCCCTTAACCTCATGGTACCATCTTCATGTAGCGGCAGTGGGTCCATGGGCCCCGGACTACCTTCAGTCCGTGAAGCTAGTCCAAAAGAAGATCCCTTTTCGAAAACGGGGGCCCATGAACCTTAGGCCTCCATTTCAGCTTACGAAATGGACTACCGAGGCCCAGCCCATACTTGGCCTTCCCTTTGTCTGGCTTATGATCACTGTGCTTCAGCTTTCCTAAATTTAGAGACCGCAGGCTATGGCCCAAGCCCAAGCCCAAGCCCAATCCTTTGTTTATTTTAACAAAACAAACCTTAATCTCCTTTCTAAATAGCTTCATTTCCTCCTTCACACTCGTAACTTCCTTTTTCAGACTAAGGAGAGACCTCTGCAACTCACTTTCTAGTGGACAGACTTGGACAGAGTCCCACTATCCATTTCAGGTAAATCCCGTCTTCCCACTTCCCCTTTCATGCCAAAGCCCTCTGAAAGATCCCCTGCCGTGTCCCCCTTTTTGTTTTTTAAACTTTGTTCTAGCGCCAAGGGGTGACTCGAAACTCCATGCGCTACCGCCCTACTCCCTGCACCACCCAGTGCCGCCTCTGCATACGACTTGGACTGCCTCCCAGTCTCCTTCCCCTTCTCTACCTCTCTGACCAGTTGTGAAGCATGAATTGGAGCCTTCTTAGCCAAGGTTTGTTTAGACAAAAACTGCTTCAACTCCATTGATAAACTCTTCCAGCCATTTCCTTCCACTCTTTCAGGGATTGCTAAAAGACCACGACCCCCATTGCCACCACCATATTTTGTTACTTCCAAGAAGTGCCCATAAGCATTAGACCTCCTATGAGCAAACAGAGCTTTGATTCCATCTCTATAAGTCTTGTAAAAATCTTTCCTTCCCCCCGATAAAACACATTCTTCCATTGTACTAGCCGGCCAACAAGCACTAGCATGGCTGAGCACCATCTCCTTGGTAACCTTTCTACCCCTCTCAGTGATGCGACAGTAATTTCCACCCTCCATAGACAAAATAAACACCTTTGTTTCTATTAAAAGATGTTTAAGAATGCCCATGATTATCCCAAAACAAAAAAACAAAAGAGAAGCTTAAAGCAAGATGATTCCAGTGAAAAGTCACCGGAACACACTTCCCATCATATGTGTGTACCGAGAGAAAATTGAAATGAGGTCAATTCCCCAATCCCTTGTTTGGTAGAACGTTGTATTACAATATAGGGGTACTTGGGTAATTTCACCAGACAACACTCAAGTTTTCTTGTGGGGCTAACCAAGATCACATCCGTGTTTTTTAGGGCTCTTATCCTATGCTTTGAAGCTGTTTCTAGATTGAAAGTAAATTTTTTTTATAAAAATGTATTAATATCAATAGGCGCAACCAAGTACACTAGATTGAAAGTAAATTTCGTAAAGTCAAAGATGGTTTCAGTGGGAAATGTTCTTAATGTGGAGAATTTGGCTCTCATTTTGGGGTGCAAAGTATTGTGCTTGCCAATGAAGTATCTTGGTCTCCCCTGGATGCTTCTTCAAACCAAAGGCTATATGGATGAGGTAACTGAAAAAATGGAGCAAAGGTTGCCTAGTTGGAAAAGAATGTACTTGTGTAAAGGCAGAAGGGTAACTTTGATCCAAAGAACTCTACACAACTTGCCTACTTCTTTCTTGAACTTGTTCCCACTTCCTATTAAGGTGGCTCATCGTATAGAGAAGCTACAACGTGGTTTTTTATGGGGAGGAATGGATGATGAATTTAAAATCCATCTAGTGAATTGGCCCACAGAATGCACTCCGATTTCATAAGAAGGTTTGGTAATTTGAATTCCCCTGGTTTTTAATGAGGCTCTATGGGGAATCATGGAGATACCAATTAGAAAGGAGGACCATATGGGGTACCGTTATGGACTCAACTTTTGCTGGACATGGAGTGGATGCTGCCAAATGATGTAATTGGATCACATGTGGTGGTGCTTTGGAAGCACAGAAAAAGAGGATGGGGAACTTTCTTTAGATACACTCAATTCAAGGTGGGTGATGGGTCTAGAATCAAGTTCTGGCATGACCTATGGTTCAGTGACAAGGGGTGTCAATTCGTGTCCGATTATTCAAGTTTGTGCCGGGTTATTTGGGTTCGGGCGATCAATCAATCAACAATAATCAAATCCAAATAAAAAAAAGAATGTCAGTCAAGTACGGGTCATTTAAATCACAGGTCAAGTCATGGGTTGACCATCTTTTTGCCACTCTTCGTAATTGTAGAAACATTTTGTAATAATTTACTTTAATCATATAATTATTATATGTGTTTAGTGAATCTTTTCCTAATCTCCTTTGTCACTCTTCTACAGTATACATGGACAATCTCGATAGGATTAATAATATATTATAAATTTGAAAGGTTTGAGTTTTCATGAATTCGAATAAATACAGATACTAAAAAGAAACCAGTTATTTTATAATTTTGGAAAACCAACAAATTTTTACAGAAACTCGCAAAGGAACCAGAGCATATTTCAGCTCTTGAGGTCCTTATCAATGGAGGTGATACGCACTATAGTGAGCTTTGACTATCCTCTCACAATAGTTAATAACAGAAAATTGGGATGGATGTTCTACGATTCTTTAGAGTTTTAAGTTTTGTTATTTCGATTTTGGAGGCTCTTCGGCTGTATATCTTGGTAATACAAAAATCAAAAGATTATCACCAATTAGTGGTTTTCACTTTTCAATAATTGTGGATTTTTGGAACTCGCTCAATTATCATAAGAGATGGATAAAATACTTTTATCATTTCATTAATATTCGAAGTCAAATTGTCTCTAAAACTTATGCATGCATCACTAAAACTTTTGGAAGATCTGTACCATGGGTATCATGAGACTGTACTAAACAAAATTGTGTATTATGAAAAATGATGTATTAAATAAACAGGTTAGTCGGATCAACGCAAGAGTTACCCTGCTTGACTCGAAAACGACCCAATTAAATAACCGGGACAATCGGGTCCATGTCAAATTGACTCGAGTCAAATTATGCTTGACCCTAACTCTATTATTCCATGTCAAGTTCATGGGTCGTGTAAAAAATTGACAGTCCTAGGAGACAAGACCCTCAAGTAAGCCTATTCGAGAATCTAAGGAATCACAAGGTCTCAAGAAGCCTCAGTTACGGATATTCTAGAGCTGTCTAGTGGTTTCCCTCGATCAAATATCACTTTTTCCAGAGCCACACAAGATTTGGATGTTGGGAAATTCACTAAATTCTACAATCTTGTATATGCTACTAGGGTGGGGGTGGGAGAGGAAAACAAGATCATTGGAGTCCATCGAAGAAAGGGGGGTTTTCTGTTTGTTCATGCTAAGTCTCTGATTACAAACAATACCAATTTATTCCCGTGGAAGAGTATTTGGAAGTCTAAGGCAACCCCTAGAGCAGCTTTCTTTGTACGCGTGGCTTCCCTAGGGAAGATTCTCACCGTAAATAACCAACGAAGACCCAGATTATCATAATGGATAGGTGAAATACGTGCAAAAAGAGTGGGGAGATTGTGGACCATTTACTTCTTCACTGTGAGGTTGTCATGACCCTATGAAATGAATAATTTGCTAGAATGGGGGGTTAGCTTGGATGATGCCAAGAAGGGTAGTTGATTTCCTAGCAAATTGGAGAGGCTTATGTGGTAACCCGCAAATCGCAACAATATGGAAGATAGTCCTCATTTGTCTATGGTGGTGTCTTTGGAGGGAGAGGAACGAAAAAAGTTCCAAAGATCACGTGCGATCAATGGATGAACTTAGATTTTTCTTTTTTAACGCTTTACTCCATTGGTCGATTGTAATAGATTTTATCAGTTTGAATGTTCATGAAGTCCTTGTATCTCTAGTCAATCATGCGTAGGTGTTGCTCTTGTATATGTCCCGTGTACTTGGACTACACCTATTTCTCATTGATAAAATTCTTATTTACCAATAAAAAAGATGCTAGGAATCCTAATATTGAACCATTGTGACCCACTTTTTCCTTAGGATTTTGGTTGCAAAAACTAAATAATTTATAAGCCAAGAAACCTTAGTTGCCGCAACTCCTAGGTTGATTAAAGTTAGGTTTGGGGAGTGAGATGAAAATTTTTTGTTTTAGATGAAAGTTTAAAACATTATTTTTTTATATTATTATTGTTTTGTGATTTGAAAAAGTTGAATTGTTTATTATATTTTGTATGGGGACTTGAAAAATGTGTAATGATGAGATGAGATGAGATGAAAATTTTGTGTTTTGTTTTAGTTACCAAACCTAACCTAAAAGTCCAATCTAATGTGAGTTACTCTCTACAAAAACTAACTCTCCAAACCAAGGTTTTAAAAATCATACCTGACCGGCCGATACAGCCGAAATATGCAGTACTGGAACAGTAGCCGGTACAAAGAAGAGACATGCTTCGTACCGGAAAACATTCTGGCCATACCGGTGTGTTTCAGCTGGTACTGGCCAAAATCCGAGATACCGGCCAATATGCAAATTTTGTCCGGTACGTTGAAGCTGAATAATTGCATTAGATTGATGGCATTTTTGTAGTTTAAGTAAAACTATAGCGTCATTTTCATAAAACTGCAAGTAAGGGTACAGATAGTGTCATTTCGTGTACTTGTCTGATTCTAACGGTAGCCCGTGCCTCTTACTTTCTTGTTTAACTTTTACTGCAGGAAAAGGTAACGTGTACCCTCTTGCTTTCCTATTTTTTCTTTTTTTAACTGCTTTCTTGTTTATTTGATATATATACTGAAGTCTGAAATGCTTTATTTAATGAATGGTATGTTTATTGGGAAAAAAAAAAAAAAGTTTATATATATTTCATATATTTAATATATGAATGTTATATTTGATATATGTACTGAAATACTTTATTTAATGAATGCTTTATTTATTTTGTTGTTATTTTATAATATAGTTTATATATATAATTTATTCATGTATAGATCATTCCAAAATGGTACACGAAACAGTACCGGTACCAAAATATTTCGTTCTTGACCAAAACGATCACCGAAACGGTATTCAAAACTTTGCTCCAGACCCTTAGTGATCAGATCTCCTCGTTATAGAAGGCAACAACTTCTCCCTCCTAAATAATGTGATATCTCATTCACCATCCTTTTATACTCAATCCGAGATATGACGTACCTTTGCATCCCAAAATGCTAGGAAGACTATCCAGATCAGAAACATTACCCACTAGAACAAGCTCTTAAACAAATTCACTTTCAACCCAGAAGCAGTTTCACATAGGAAAAAGGCCCTCACTTATAAAAAAAAAAAAAACATAGGAAAAAGGCCCTCACTTATAAAAAAAAAAAAAAACATAGGAAAAAGGCACTCAAAGAGCGGGGATGGGCAAGATTTGCCCCATAAAAGATCAAGGTCTCATCTAGAAACAATAGAGCAGAAATGTTAGACACACCAAGATCACTTGCCCCCACTGAAACGCCAAAGTGAAAACCCTCATTGACTGGAGCTGCTAAAATCTTTCTAGAGACTCCCTGTCTCAAACCATGACAGCTGTGGAAGAAGCTAGCAAGTGCCATTCACTAATATAGAACAGTTCTTAAGCTTGCGAGTGCCATTCACCAATATTGGTCCTTAAACTAATTTGCTATCCAACAAAGAAATGGTCCGTAAACTAAAAACATTGCTGTGAGTTTAACCCCTTAGGTTTCCATCCAAAACAGAATGGAAACGCCAACGTGGAATGCCACTGAGTCCATGGTGAACATGTGACATGCCACATATTAAAAAGAAAAAAGATGAAAAAATAAAAATCTATAAACAAAACTAAAACACACAAAGAGAAAACCATCCCTTTGAGTTCCCATCACCCCTTCCCCTTGCCACCTTGCTTGTGCAGGAGAGATGGAGGGGTTGCCAGCTCCACCCTACACACCACCCTACCAGGGAAAACCCCACCGTCGCTGCACACATGGGGTTAAACTAGGGGAATGAGTTTTTTAAAAGAAGGTTAAACAAAGGGATTATTTAATTCTTTTGTCAGTTTAGGGACCATTGTTTTTCAAAATCCAGGGACTATTTTTCTATTTTTTTTCAAACTCCATTAGTAGTTTTCTATTTTAATTATATTTCTATATTATTTAATTATCTTAGGATTTGTAGGACTAGCAATAGCCTACAAAAAAAAGCTTTCATGTATTATAGCAAAATAAATGATAAACTATTTCTGTGAAAATTTGACAGCAAGAGCTTTGAGAGATACAATTCGTCCCAAATGGGTAATGCTACAGAAAGCTAGATGTGATGCTTCTGAAAACTGTCATTCATACAATTGTTCTTCTTGTTAGTCCTTTTTCCAGCAATTAAAATCCTTTCCGGCAAACCCATATATGAATCATCTTCCCCATCTTTCCTGAAAGCCCAAATGTAGTAAACCCTGGAACAATTCATCAATCAAAAAGCTCCCCAACAACCCAAAAACTCCAATGGTCCAAGAATCCAAAATTTTACTGGTACTATTCACAGCACCCATATCAACTACCTGGAAACTTAAATTCACTTCTTTGTATTGCCCCCACAGCAAATGCACTGTTTTACTCCATTTTACTGGTACTATTCCTACATTTACCATCACAAACCCTAACTCTAGTAGCTCTTTCAAAAAATTGCTGTCAATAAACTCCGCCATTAGATTTGGTATCACAATCTTTATACTGCATCAACTATAGGGGTTGCTATCTATCAAGTTCTTGAGAATCCACATAACACTAGAGTATGCTTTTAAAATTTATAAAATCTCATTTGGGAGGACGTAAAATGCAACTGTTAGGGGGGAGGGGGTGAAAGGGCTATACACAAAAGAAAGAGAAAAAATAATAAAATAAATTAGCTTCTCAGAGTTTTAAATTAAATTTCAATCAAATACGTAAAAGTAAAGCAACCAATCAGTGCCATCTGAATAATCTGATGGAATGATCTTAGTCACTAATGCTTCAAATCCATTCTTGAAGTTTCATGATCCTCAAAAATTGTGTGCTTTCCCCTCCCATAATAAACACCGCATAAGGCATGCATGGGACCACCTTACAACCAAAGACTATATGATGCTTGCTGAAGATCCCATCCCAACAGACCAATGTGTCAACCAATACTGGCCATAACCCACATAACCCCATGAGAACATACAACAAGCCATATTCTCTGGCAACCAAACAATGAAGGAAAAAAATAATTTACTAGCTCCACTATTTCACCTAAAACACCTCTTCCCACTAAGCTTAGATGCAAACAGATTTTCCTTCTGGTCATGAATTAATTCAAATTGGCAGTTAAATCAGAATTCCCAAACCCAAAAAACTAAAACAAAATGAAGGAAAGCTCATCTAATGAATTATCTTCTATTTTGTATCACGGAGATGTTGAAAACGCTACAAAATGGAGCTCTGGTTGATATAAGTTATACTATCAAGTTTCACTAAGAGAAACGCATAGCAATAGAGAAGGAGACAAGATAATCATGGAAGCTCAGTCCATTACAATCTACAGTCAAGTTTCACTAATAGAAAAGGATATATTTGGGGTTCTAACTGAACAAATTGGCAAGGTTTCAAGTTTTTTTTTTTTTTGATAAGTAAGAAAGGTTTCAAGTTAATAAGTAAATGGAATTTTCGAAATCAAGCTGCTATTATGCCTCAACACCAGGAAACAAGCTTTAAGACACAAACGGTGTGACAAAGAACTGATAAATAATAATTAAAGATTACAAAAGAACAAAATTTTAATAAACTATGTGAATGAAGAACTACTTATCTTCCTATAAATGATAAGCCTTTAAAATAGGGAAAGCCCAAACACCCAATTTAAGCAGAGGGTTTGGCAGACTGTAAGAAATTCTGAAATGCTCAAAACTAATCTACAACTACATATTGACATTAAACATGAATGCTCATCATCCACCACAAAGATTCCCCAATTGCTCTTCTTAATTACATCAAGAATAACAAAGTCTAATGTTTTCCCTGCTTCTAGCTTTAATCCATTATATGTCTCAAAAATAGATAACTAAATGTCACATGCAAAAAGTTTGTCTGGAAGTTTCAAGGCTTTACAAAATATCACTTAGACGACCTCCTAGATTTCAACTAAAGGCGTGGATTTTTTAAAATAATGCAAGGTGGAGAATGCATTTCGAAAAATGGAATGTGATCTAGCGTTCATCAAAGATCCAAGAAGTACCTCCATTTCCACGAGGTCCAAATTGTAAGCAGCCAGAGGGGTTCGTATAATCTCCTTGACTTCGCAGGGAAGAAGGGTTCAAGCTATCACAATTGAGACTGAAAGATGAAACAGAGTTTTCATCAGTATAGATAGCATCCGACTGAAACTTCCTGGCACAATTCCCTTTTGCGTCTACATAAGTTTCAGCACCCCTTGGAGATGAAATAGCAAGTCCACCACTTCCTGAAGCAACTCAAACAACATGAGAAGCATGTAGACTTTAAAGGCTTAAATGCAAATAAATAAAAAAGTGGAAACCATGAGTTAAGAAACAAGTTGAATTTAGGGTAAAATCACCTGCGCACTAATGGTTTGGGTCAATTCTATCAACACTCCTGGATTTTCTTATTTAACATCCTACAATATCAATTTTTCTTGCCAATTAACTCCATCCAACTTCTGTTTAATTATTAAGGTCATTTTTTTCTATTCTAATTATCCTCACATCCAAATCCAACATTTATATGTTTCATTCATTTAAAGTTTAGTACCTCTCAAGGGGCATCAAATTGAGCAGATATTGGTAATGAAGGGCTCTTTTGATTCCTTTACTGAGTTTGTGACATCACACCACAAAAGGCCCTCACGAAAAGGAACATGCAGGACACAGGCCACAAAGCTCACCAATTGTTCCATTCCACCAAAACTCTACAGCACACCCCCCATCTCTCTCTCCTCTTTGCTCTCTATTCTTTTCATTCAGGTGTTACTTTCTCATTACATAATACTACCTGGATTAACCCCCCCCCCCCCCCCCCCCCGGCAGGCGATTTGCAATTTCTATTCAGCCTTTCCTTGGCTTGCCTCTGTTTTGTTGTGGCTTGACATGTGCAAGTCATTTGTGGTCAAAGTGGGATATTGAGGTTTATTTGCTGTAGATTTTCTGTAGTTCGATAATAAATTTGTTGCTTTATCGATCAGCCACGAATGTGAGGATTAGGCTTGGGTTATTTTGGCTTTGATTTGTGGAGATTGTTGCATGCAAATCTTTTCTTGGGTTTAGTTTCTGTGCATTTAATCTATATATGATGTTACTATCCCTTGGTTGTGTTATTCACTTGTCATGACCTTTTCATTCTCTCTTGGGATCAATTTGTGTGGCGATAATTTCATTTCTGTGTGGTATGTTGGTGGGTGGAGTCAAGCTCTGGTTTAGAGTGTTCTTTAGTGTTTTTGAGAACAAGGCAAAAAGTTGGTGATAATGCTGCCTTGGAAGTAAAAGATAATGTATTTTGATACGGTGGATAGTTGAAAGTTTGATACTTGATGTGAGAATAACTGGAATGCAAAAACAAATGTTGCTAATCATATAACTTTTATAAGTATTGTTGCTAATAACAAAATGAAATGGGAATGGAAGTGGATCATTAGGAAAAGTTGATATCAAAAGGGTGGAATTTGAAAAATTGAAAAGTTGGGAGGTGTTGATAGATTCGACCCAAACCATAGGAATTGAAATTTATCCTAAAATTTCAATAACCTGAAGCTGACAAATATACTAAGAGAATCCCATCAAGGGGGAGCTCCTCACAAACCGTGGCCAAAACCTGTCCAAAGAAAGCACAATCACACGAAACATTTTAAAAGCTGGAAAAAGCATTAAACCTAAGCCTCCCAAAGCTCCTAAGCTAACATTTTTATCATTGTGCTAGATTGCATGTAGCGTACTACTTACTGCAATGAAATGTGTCACAGATGGACGATACAAAACGGCTTTCCGTGGGTTAGGTGGCAAAGTAGGATCGGTGATATTCTGGGAATAGTTCATACGACAAGGCCCTGGGGCACCATTTTGGCCAATTCTTGTGCCACTCGACTGGTATAAAGAGCCACTAGGCTCCCACTCCAGACACTGAAGCATCCTAAAAGTGTCGAGAGTAAGTTCTGAAAACTTGACCTGAGGAAGAACAAATACAATAAGAGATAAATTAGAGCATAGCTTAGAATGCTCTATGGAGCGATGGTAGGAAAATTAATTTACTGAAAGGAATACATTACAAACTGGGGAAAATTATATCCGACTTGTGAGGGGCCATTTCTAAGGACAACTAAATAATACTTGATTGTTCATTTTTTTTATCAGTAGCATAATATTTGATTGTTCCAATCACTGAAATGTGGTAGCCAGACTATTTAATCCACCATACATTAACCAACAAATAACCCAACAAAGTACCAAAGCACATTGTTCTCCAGTTCCTACGGAAATGAGGGATGAACCCTACTCCCGCCTGACAACTTTCTCTTAACAGAAAGAATCCATTCATTTCAGGGGGCACATTCCCCCGAGACCCCTCCGAACCAACTTTACTATGACACAACAAACGAAGCAGCAAGTCAGAGAGAAAGCAGCGAAGTATTTGCAGAGTGAATGGCAGGCAAAAGACTGAGTGAAACAAAGGCTTACGGGTAAACCGGAAGTCGATACCATTGAAAAGCCCAAAATTCTAAAATCCACCATTGTCACCACAAGTCACTAACAAGAATCCCCATACACATGACTAATGCCACAAGCCATCCTTCTACCTTAAAAATATCAAATCTCCCCATACCCTATTGTAAATCCCCATATCACCCCCACCTTTTTTTTTTTTTTTTTTTTTTTTGATAAGTCCATATCACCCCCACCTAAATGGTGGTACCTAACCAAACCCACACCATCCAACAGCCAAGAGAAGCCACCCATACTTCTTGGACCCACACCCAAAGCAGCTCCAACTTGCTGTAGCCTGCAACAGCCACTATCTGGAATTTCAAAACATTCATATCCAACCATGGAAAACCCATTTAATTCCTAGCCACCAACCATTCATCCATCATTGACTGCTACAAAAGCCTCACAACATCCAAACAAAGACAGAACCAAGATTTCTTATCATGGAAAGTTTTTTATCAGGGGACCAAGCCTCCTTAATTGTTGCTACCCCTTCAAGTAATTTCAAATGATTGAGTTACTAAAAAAATTATGGGTGGTTTGGACATAGAGATGAGACACAAAATTCTCAAAACTTCTCATAATTTCATTCCCAAAAATCACTCAAACACAAAACACTTTTCAATTTCAAATCTTCAACTTTTTCATCTAATCATTATCCAAACCAAACTTCAAAGCAAAACACAAAAACCAATACAACTTTTACAAACTTCAAAACAAAAATTATATTCAAAAATTATATTCAAACAATTTTTTTAATGTTATAATAATTTTATTCAACCTTTTTCTCTCTCCTTTCCCAAAACCCATTAAAATATCTTAACTCAAACCATTTCATTACTATTCATTGAGATACTCCAAGTGGCCAAACGAGCCTGTACTTTTCAATTATTCAAATGAGTTGTGGGTATAGAAGCAAATGGGTTCATTGAAGTCAAGTGTGGGACTGAGTTAGCCGAAACTCTCATTGTAGTTTGGCAACCTATTAGGACCAGAGAACCCGCATTAGGAAGACCGGGACTGAGAATGCTACAATACCGGAGGTACACATACTAACAATCCTTCACTTACTTCTTTCGAGTCAACAATACCACTTTATTCGCCAATGGAGAGAACATATCTGGCCAATATAACTATTAAACTAAAAAATTTAAAACAAGGGGTAAATGGCCCCGTAGTTCTGTCTCTGCATTCGCAGCCATGCATGAATCAAACATCACCCATTTAACATCAGTAACAACTCCAGAAATCTCACACCCATCAAAGTTGACAACGTGAATTGGGCTACCTTGGCAACCGAGAACACCACTGGCCCTTACCTCATGCCTTGGTGAGCATCATTGCATCCATATACGTGGTTCAATACTAACAAGAGTGTAGTTTTATAGGTTGTATTAATCAAATCAGTTTTTCTTGTTCTGCATCAACCCAAATTCCATCTTTAATTTTAAGGATTGGCTATCCTTGTCAACTGAAAACAACATTGTCCCACCCACACAAAAAGCCAATGTGCAAACATCTAGCTAAACCCAAAAGCTAGCAAAAGCCATCACCTATGTAATCATTTCATAGAAAACGCAACACAGTGAATCAAGTAACGCAGATAAAGAAGATCTTATAAGATTGGGATCACAATGTCGAATCACGTTAGATCCACATCTTTGCAAGGACAAATGGACCTTCCATTTGTGGATCCCGCTATAATGGAGCAAAGGCCTGCTCTAAAGTCCTAGTCCACGGTAGCCTATATGCTAACAAAGCATTAGTATTTGACCTTTGCAAATGCCATCATCCAAGGGAAAATTGGAAATGTACTTGGGTATGGGTAAAATAAAGAAGTTGGCAGTTAGTAAATTAGATTGAAGTGGGATAAATTGTTGGATTGGAACGGTTGGTTACCCACCTGGGTGTCATTAGGAAAATTAAAGAACCAAGCAAGTCCGTTAAAGAATAGGGGATGTAAACAGAATTAACCTCCAAAATATACATGATTTCTTTAGTGGAGAAAACCAAAAGAAAAACCTCAGTAGGAATACCTCATTAGTATGGTAGCTGCTCAATATCGCATCTCGTAATCTTAAGTTTCTCCTTGCAATAGATGGTAGAAGATGCGGTATTGAATCAGGATGAGGGTCCACAAAAAGACTATATCTCAAGGGCCTGATGTTCATGAAAGCTGTGTCAGCTTTCAAAAATCTAACTATTTCTTGGACCACCAGCCTCCATTCTTTAAAGTCAGTTTCCTGGAAACAAAATGATGCAAATACAGTCAAATCTATCTGTAAGACAAACAAATGTAAGCGCCAATTGTGGAAATTTAAAACATATTAGGCCGTGTTGCTATACTACAATGAAAGTGACTGGCTTTTGGCTACCCTTGTATTCTAATAGCATTTAAAGACATAAATCCATTATCTACAGTTGGATCAACTGAAATTCAAAAACAAATCAAATGGTTTAGGATCTGTTGCAGTTATCATAAACGATGTTGTTTTGTCATTCACGAATATTTTTTTTTACATGTAAGAAGTAATTTTATTAGAAACAAATGTATAGGCAAACCCATGTACGCAGAAAGTATACAACAGAAAACACCTAAATACCTTCTAGGAAACAGAAAGCAACACCCAAAAATCATGAACAGAAGCTCCATTAATCACTAAAGCAGAAAACCAAAACAACAAAGAGTGCAGTGCTCCAAAGTACGCTCCTTATCATTAAAACACCGCTCATTCCTTTCCATCCAAATGCACCACATAAGACACAAAGGAACCATCTTCCAAGCCCCATCCACTTGAGAACAACCATGGAGCCCATTCCAACACACAAAAAAATCAGCCACTCTCAAAGGCATCACCCAAGCCAAGCCCGATTCTACAAAAAATGCCATCTTACCAAGCCCTTGCCACCTCACAATGCAAAAGTAGCTGATCCACTGTTTCCCATTCTTGTTACCCATGAAACACCAGTCCATAACTATAATACCCTGCTTCCTTAAATTATCTATCGTCAAAATTTTCCCAACAGTGGTAGCCAAATGAAAAAAGCAATTGAAGGGATGTGAGACCTCCAAATACACTTCCAAGGAAAAGGACTATTCTGAAAAGTCAACAAAGTGAGCTTTTTTTACACCCCTAGGACTTCCATAACATCCTATCCTTATCATTACCACCAACCCTCAAAGCGTATAAAAAGCTGAAGAAAGCATTAATCCAATATTTCCAACATGAAATCGATCGCATGAACTAGAAGGAGAGAGAAAACGTGAGGGATGTTGTGAGAGGAATGAGGCAGTCGACTATTCGTGGGGTGAACATGGGACACGCACGGTGCTGGACTGGGTATCTTGGGTTCAGCTGCTGTCCTTATGGAGGTTCATGATTTTTTTCCAAATAACACACGAAATTGAGATACCGATCCAAAAAAAAAAAACACACGAAATTGAGATATTTATAGAGAGATTTGGAGAGGGTGCCGACCAGTTTGAGTTGGACTCGGTTAATACATGTAGTGACACTAATTTGCTAAACACTCAGTCGTAATAATTCTAAAAAGAATCTAACTCGTTCAATAATAAATGGGATTTAACCTAGTTATTGAGTCTAATTAAAACTCCTAATCAATCTCAATAATTTATCACTCGTGGGCTTATCCAATCTGGCCCATTAAATATAATTTAAGTCCAATAAAAATTATCAGTATTCTGACCATAGAATTATTAGGCCGGGTCATTACAAACTCCCCTCCTTATAAAAATTCCATCCTTGAAATCCGCTAGACCTCAAATAACATAAATACTTATCCACCACATGCTTTTCATGTCTCTATTGTAAATCCTCGGTCCTTTAATCAAAGCTAATATTCAAAAATTGCGATCGTCCCATATTTTGGTTCGATGCTTTACTAATCCTTTAGGAGGCACCCAACGTGTCAACCATCATACATTCCAAATTCATTCAAGCCTAAACAAATATCAACATTTACAATGGAATTGATTTAAAAGCCTAATAATAAATTCACCCAACAATTATCTTAACTCCACATACAATAGTAACTAACGATCTCAACAGAAATAAAACTCTACACATGAAATAATAATAATACAACTCTACATACCCCAGGAAATGCATTTGGAAAACTAGAGTGCTCAGTAAAGTTGCATTTTTCTTCTGGTTGGTGTCACTAGAGAAAGTTTTAACTATTGATAATTTGAGGAAAATGGGTTAATATGTGATGGATCAGTGCTTCTTATGCAAAAAAGATGGTGAATCAGTTAACCACCTGTTTCTTCATTGCAAAATGGTAACTGCTTTATAGAATGAGTTATTTGCAAGGGTAGGTATTACTTGGGTGATGCCTTTTCAAGTGGTGGATTTCTTGGCTAGTTGGCAAGGCGCTGCAGAATGTGGAGGCAACAAAGCTGAATGGAGGATGATACCTTGTGTTTGTTTTGGTGTCTATGGCTGGAGGGAAATGGGAGGTGTTTCAAAGATTGTGAACACACAATAGGGGAATTTAGGGATTTTTTCTTTAGCACTTTAAATTTTTTGGTAAACAATCTAGTGAAGGACATGAATATTTGTAATGCTTTATTTTAATTCTATTTTGCTTTAATTTGTATTTAGGTGTATTCTCATGTATACTTCCTGTGTACTTGGGCTATGCCTATTTACTTAGAATAAAATCTCTTATTTCCTATCAAAAAATAATATTTTGCTTTAATTTGTATTTAGGTGTATTCTCATGTATACTTCCTGTGTACTTGGGCTATGCCTATTTACTTAGAATAAAATCTCTTATTTCCTATCAAAAAATAATAATAGAATTGTGATACCTATAGAACATAAGAATACCACCAATCATCATGAAATACCATACATAAATCTATGTCATAACTTCATAACCCATTGAATTCATCCCTAAGTTCTTCAAATAAAACTCTACAAATATAAGACTATTTCCTCATGAACAAGATGAATCGTCAATCTTAAAACCAAAGGTTTCTAACCTCATATTTAGAAACTTCCTTACCTTATGCGCTAAAACCTTTTCACGTAGTAGGTATATTTTGACATGCATGTATCTAAAATTTATCATTCTTAATTTTCATTAACGCGATAAATAGTCAAAGTTAAAAATACTTACTGCAGAGCAGGACATGCTATTAAAATAAATGTAGGATTAGCAGTGAGTGACTGCGTTGGAGACTTCAATCAGTGATAATTTTAAATTGAAATAAATTTCTAATGGTCGATTTTAAAATTCTGAAAGCAATCTAACTCGTTTAATAATAAATAGGATTTAACCTAGTTATTGAGCCTAATTAAAACTCGTAATTAACCTCAATAATTTATCGCTCGTGGGCTTATCCAACATGGCCCATTAAATATAATTTAGGCCCAATAAAAATTATCAATATTCCAACCTTAGAATTATTGGGCCAAGTCATTACAAGCTTAAAGATAATTTGCTCCATCACCTTGCTCATATTATTAGCAAGAACCTTTGATACTATCTTGTAGACCCCACTCACAAGATTAATAGGACGAAAATCCTTTTAACTCCAAAGTCCCAAGTTTCTTGACAATGAGAGCAATGAAAGTAGCATTGAGTATTTTTCAAACTTTTTAAAGGAGAAAAACTCTTGAAAAATCTGCATCACATCTTCTTTCACAATCTCCCAACAAACTTGAAAAAAGAACACTGAATATCCATCCAGACCAAGAGCTTTGTCTTTGACCATCACACTAACCACCTGAAAAACCTCATCTTCATCAAACAGCCTCTCCAACCAAGTCATACTAAGATGATTGAGAGAATAAAAAACTCAATTTTAGGCCTCCAAGAAGTTGATTCAGTGAGAAGACCTTCATAATGATGCACAATAAGATCATGAACCTCAAGTGGAGATGAAATCACACAACCATTGGAGTGAGCATCTCGATAGCTTTGTTTCTCCGATGTAAGTTGGCCGTTATATGAAAAAATTTAGTGCATTTGTCTCCCTCTTTCAACCAAAGAGCCCTTGATTGTTGCCACCAAGAGATTTCCTCCATCAATAACACCCTCTCAAGTTCAGCCACCACTGATTTTTTCCTCACAAGGACCTCCTCAGAAGGAACCTCATGCTGCTCCTCAAACTCCAAATCATGTAACTCCTCCTCCATAAGAGAACTTTTTTTATCATTAATATTCCCAAAAACTTCAGCATTCCACTTCTTTAAGTCGCACTTCAATGCTCTAAGCTTACCAGCAAGAATGAAACTTGGAGAACCCATGAACTAATAAGAAGACCAACAGCTCCTAACCTTATCGACAAAACCATGAACTCCTAACCACATGTTTTCAAACTTAAAATACCTCCAACCCCCACAAATACAACCACTGTCCAGCAAAATAGGGAAATGGTCCGAACACACATGAGGCAATCACTTTTGACACAACTCCGGATAATGTACTTCTCATTCATGAATATTCTTGATTACACCCTCACTTCCTAGAATAATCTCATTCTCCAAAACGTATTTGTGCAAATGAAGTTTAGAAACCAAAAACAGAACAAAACTTTGCATTTCAATCGCAAAGTTTTCTATTTTGGTGAATGGCTCTCCGGCTGGTTTTTTCAGCAGCTCCCATGAATTAAGGCAAGGAGACCCATTATCTCCTTTCCTTTTTATCTTAGTCATGGATGCCTTAAGTCATATGATTAAAATGGAAGTTGAAAGAGGTTTTATGTCAAGCTTCAAAGTGGGAGATGTTTCTAGGGGATGCATCACAGTTTCTCACCTTCTACTTGCGGATGATACTCTAATTTTCAGTGAAAGGATCATCTTCGTGCTTTAAGAGCTTTATTGTTAAGTTTTGAAGCTGTCTCCAGGCTTAGAATCAATTTAACTAAGTCTGAAATTGTTCCAGTGGGTTCAGTCAGCAATATTTATGATTTGGTTAATATTCTAGACTGTAAAGCTTCTTCTTTTCCCATGAGATATCTTGGGTTACCTGTGGGAGCTCCTCATAAATCTGTGGCTGTTTGGGATGGGGGATTGAGAAGATCAAAAGGAGACTAGTTGGTTGGAAAAAGCTTTATTTGTCTAAAGGGGGAAGAGTTACATTAATTAAAAGCACCTTGTCAAATTTACCCACTTATTACCTCTCTTTTTTCCCTATTCCAGCTGCCCCCGGGGGGGGGGGGGGGGGG
>QEOT01002956.1:387657-404087 GCA_003123785.1 Pterocarya stenoptera
GGGGGGGGGGGGGGGGGGTTTAAGAAAATTGAGAGAATTTTCAGAAATTTCTTATGGAATGGTATTGGGGAGGAACGAAATTTTCACTTGGTGAGTTGGAATAAGGTTTGAACTCCGGTGTCTTGTGGAGGTCTAGGCGTGCGGAATTTAAAGCTTTTTAATAAAGCTCTTCTTGGGAAGTGGCTTTGGAGATACAACAATGAAAGTAATGCATTGTGGAGACAGATTATAGATGCTAAATATGGTAGGATGTGGGGGAATTGGTGTTCTAATGAAATAAAAGGGGCATTTGGGGTGGGATTATGAAAGTCCATTCGGTTGGGATAGGGGGATTTTGTTAAAAGCATTAATTTCAAAGTGGGGATCGGGACTAATATTTCCTTTTGGAACGATGTTTGGTGTGGTGATTTACCTCTTAAATTAGCATTCCCTAGTCTTTTCAGGATTGCTAAATACAAAGGGGCTGCTGTGACTGATTCATATTTGTTCTGTAATAACATGCTGAATTGGAATGTGGAATTTACTAGAGATTTACAGGACTGGGAAGTAATTGAAGCTGCTGATTTCTTTGTAAAACTTTATGATTCAAAGATTGATCTGATCAGGGAGGACAGGATGCAGTGGGTTCATGATATTAAGTCCAAATTCTCAGTGAATTCCTATTACAAGGTGTTAAATAGACATGATAATAAAACATACCCCTGGAAATGTATTTGGAAAGCTAGAGTGCCCAGTAAAGTTGCATTTTTTTGCTGGTTGGCGTCGATAGAGAAAGTTTTAACTACTGATAATTTGAGAAAAAGGGGTTTGTATGTGATGGATTGGTGCTACATGTGCAAAAAAGATGGCAAATCAGTTAACCACCTGTTTCTTCATTGCGAAATGGTGACTTCTTTATTGAATGAGTTATTTGCAAGGGTAGGTATTGCTTGGGTGATGCCTCTACAAGTGGTGGATTTCTTGGCTAGTTGGCATGCTGCTGTTTGATGTGGAGGCAATAAAGCTGAATGGAGGATGATTCCTTTGTGTTTGTTCTGGTGTCTATGGCCGGAAAGAAACGGGAGGTGCTTCGAAGATTGTGAATGCACAGTGAGAGAATTTAGGAATTTTTTCTTTAGCACTTTAAATTTTTGGGTGAACAATCTAGTGAAGGACATGAATATTTGTAGTGTTGTCTCTTAATTTGCCTTAATTTGTATTTAGGTGTATTCTCTTGTATACTTTTTGTGTACTTGGGCTATGCCTTTTTACTTGGAATAAAATCTCTTATTACCTATAAAAAAAAAAAATCCAATTTCCATGGGAGAACCAAACGTAAAATTAACAATGTTAGCATGTCCCATGGTTTAGCAACATTTGTAAAGATAGCTCTCTCATTGTTAAATGTTCAAACTTCCAATGCTAAGGATAGAACCATTAGAAAAATAGTCTGCATGAAACAAAACGAACACTTAAATTTCATGAGTTGTCAATGCAAATCACAAAAAGAGTAATCAACAAAATAGTAAAGCTAAAAACCACAAAAGGCATGGAAGTTGACAAAGATGGCATGCAAAGGAAATGAACAAGTTAAAAGACCTGGAATGTCCTCTTGCACTCATCAACCAACAATTTCAGCTGGTTAACCAGCTGGTGAACCATTTCTCGCCGGTTCAAGACTAAACACACCACAAGAAATCTAGCAAGAAACCTCAATTGCTTGTTCGCAAGATTGACATCCTGGAACAATCCCTCCTTGAAGTACTCCCGAGTCAATATTGCCTCATAGAATATATATGACTCTGACAAGTAACTCGCGTCACTTGTCCGCATATACTGCCCAAAATAAAGTTGTGCAATCCGAGATGCAATCTCACCAATCTCCCATCTCTTGAGCCCCGCCTCCACTAGCTTCTGCCGATTCTCCTGTTGAAATTTCCACAACTGCGTGTAGACCTTAAATACCTTATAGAAGTACACATCATACCTAACACAAAGCCAGAGACACATGATAAGTACTTCGTCAATTAAGGGCAAAAAAAGGCAAAAAAATTTCAAGATGTTGGATGTTACTTATAGGAATAAATTAATATTTCCTAAAGAAAGAGTTATTCCAAGTCACAACTAAGAGTTAGTTAAAATATCTTTTTTTACTTTAATTCCAGGACACAAAACATGATCAATTTATACTTTATATATAAATATATATAACTTATATAATTTCTAATTTATCAAATCATGGATCTTGCAGCTTGGTAGATTGTTCACACACTGTATGTTGACCTCTTGCACAGTCTTTCTGCACACTTTTGGATGGTAAAAACAATTGGCTTGTACAAAATTAGAGTGTACAGCTTTGTAAATTTTGCAAATTAAAACTTTATCTTGTGTGGCTAGGATCAACAAAAAAGCCTCCCACTCGACTAGGCCTAATGCAACATTAAAGCAGTGGTCTTCAAAAACATACTGCTACGATTTAATTCTAAGGCCTCGTTTGGTTACACAGATGAGATGATAAATCTGTAAATAATAGTAAAATAGTTTGAATTAAGATGTTTTATAGGATTTTAAAAAACAAGAGAGAAAAAATTGAATAAAAATACTATAAAGTTAAAATATTGTTATAATATTATTTTTGTTTTGGAAATTTGAAAAAATTCAATTGTTTTTTATGTTTTGTTTGGAAGTTTGGAAAAGTTGTAATGGTTAGGGATTAAATGAAAATTTTGAAAATTTGAAATTGAAAAATGTTTGTATTTAAATGGTGTTTGAATGATAATGGGATGGGTTCAGACCATATGTGAAACCAAACAAGGTCTAAGTTCATATTAGTTTGTGAAGAATACAGATATAGCAAATTACTGCAATGAGTTGCTTCTAGATATTGAAAGATTGACTTGCGTATCGTTTTCCGTCCGAGGAAATATTCAAATTAAGCAAGATGTGAAAAAACAAGAACAAAAAGGGCTTAATAAAATTGAGGTACTGTTCTCTATCTCCAGTATAAGAAATCTGTTATGACCCTCCAAGGCATTGAAGATAATAATAGCTATTGCAAAAGAGAAGAAAGGCATGGAAGTGCTCTGAAGAAATGAAGAAATGAAGTGTACGAGAAGGAGCCGCGAGGATGAAGAAGGAAGACTGAGCGCACTGTTTTGGGGAATTTAGTTAACGCACAGTTTCAATAATTAGTGCTTTACGCACCATTTTGGCAGCCTGGAGAATTTACAGTTTCGTATTGTATTTTGCTTCTTTTATTAGTTAGTTGTTAAAAGGCTACGTGTCAATATTGTACTGGAGTGGGTTGTTATTCTGCATTAGCATAAGGGACGAACTGAGTGAAGGGAGAGGCATTCTGAACCTTTGTGAAGATTTGATTTGTGTATGGAGGTTGGAAACCCTCGAAGTTTTCCTCATCAATGCATATGAGTCTATGAGACTCTTTATCAAACACTTTACCTGCACCTCTTAAATTCTCTTAAATCAGCTTATTCAGTCCGTAGTTGGTCCTTATTACAATCACAGCAGTTTACAGAGATTTACAAGAAGGACCATTACAAAATCAGCGACGCGAATAACAGGTGCATTCATATTATTTGATCGAATTGAAATAAAAAGAGGTTTCTGTTTGACCACTGAGAAAAAGAGAAGGTAAAGTAAAAGAACCTGTTGCGTTGGTAATGGGGCAAATCCCTGATCTTGGAGAACTTCTTGTCGGCCTTTTCCACCAGAGACCAGTATACTTCGGTCACCGGAATAACGTTGCTGTTGCTGTTACTGTTCGAATTCGTCGAATGCGACATTTTGTGGAGCTCCGAAAATTCTTCCTCCTTTTTTGCTTTTATAATGCTCGTCGCATCATGGGACCACCTCGATCAATATCAATGTGATTTTGACCCCATAGAAGAGCGAATAGGAGCAAGAGGAAGAAAACGAAGGTTAACAGGATGATTTCCGGTCGATTCGAACGGAGAAAACGAGTCGGATGCGGACGAAGCGAACAATTTCCTCAACTGGAGGATCCGTACGTACAGGGTTTACCGCGTGAGAAATATAACCTAGAGAAATTCAATGGTGTACGTCTAATCGTTTGAAGACATTCGGGTAGAGATGTGAAGTCTCATTTGAAAAAATAATAATAAAATATTGTATAGTAATAAATAATTGTAAAAAGTTATTAAAAATTAGAGTGGTGCTAGAGCCACCGCTGGTAGCTCCCGCTGGAGCTACCGCTGGCTCTAATGTGTATTTTTTATGTGTATTTTTTTAATTCTTTTTTTATATAGATATTTTTAACAATTTTAAATATTTAAAAATAATAATAAAAAATTACAATATTATTAAAAAATACTTTCTTAATCACGAAGTAAAAAAAAATCATTAAAAATACTTCCTTAATCATGAAGTAAAATAAAAAAATTGATTAAGAAAGTATTTTTTAATAATATTGTGAATTTTTTTTTATTTTTTTAAAATATTTAAAATTATTAAAAACATCTATATAAAAAAAGAATTAAAAAAATACATATAAAAAACACATACTAGAGCCAGCGGTAGCTCCTAGCGGGAGCTACCAGCGGTGGCTCTAGCTTTATTCTAAAAATTAATAATTTTTATTAGATTTGGAAGTTGAGATCAGAATTTTTAATTTGATACGAAAGTTAAAAATTGAATAAAATATTATTTTTTAATATTATTATTATTTTAGAATTTGAAAAAGTTGAATTGAGATTTGAAAAAATTAAATTGTTTATTATATTTTATGTGAGAATTTGAAAAAGTTGTAATGATGAAATAAGAATTTTGTGTTTGAAAAAACTTCCAAATCTAACCTTACAATAATAATATTAAAAAATAATATTTTAAATTTTCATTTAAAACTAAAAACTTTCATCTCACTATCAAAACTTATCTTAATTCTTAGTTTTGTTGAGACAAGTTGGAGGAGTGAGATGAAATGAGAAATTTATAAATAATTGTAAGATAGTTTGTAAATAGTAGTAAAATAATTTGAGTTATTGTTTTATAAAGTTTTAGCAAAAGAATGAGAAAAAATTGAATAAAAAATATTATAAAGTTAAAATATTATTGGATTATAGTTTTTTTATATTATTTTTATTTGGAGATTAAAAAAAATTAATTGTTTTTTATTTTTAATTTGAAAATTTGAAAAAATTATAATAATTAGTTTGAAAATTTTGCAATAATTATTTTAAGGGCTCGGTTGGATAGTGAAATGAAATAAGATGAAATAGTTTTAAATAAGTTGAATAAAATATTATTAGAATGTATCTTATTTTTTTAATATTATTACTGTTTTAAGATTTGAAAAAATTAAATTATTTATTATATTTAGAAAGGAAATTTAGAAAATTTGTAATAATAAGAGAAGATGAAATAGGTTGAGAGTATTTATGTATCCAAACGAAACCTAAAAACATTTGTCTTTGAGTGATATTTGAAAATGAGATGAAATGATATAAGAATTTTGGGATATAAACTTTCTCCTAAGCTTGTTTGGAGAGTGAGATGAGATGAGAATTTTGTTATTAGTAGTAAGATAGTTTGAGTTGAGTATTTTTTGAGTTTTGAAAAATGAGAGAAAAAAAATAATATAAAGTTAAGATATTGTAATAATGTAGTTTAATAATATTATTTTTGTTTAGAGATTTGAAAAAGTTGGGATTATTTTTTATTTTTTATTTAAAAGTTTAAAAAAGTTATAATGATTAGTTTAAAAGTTTTATATTTGAATTATATTTGGCAACAAAATGAGATGAAATGAAATAAGATCAAATGAGAATTTTGTGTCTCATCTAAGGCCACAAATCTGCCTTTAGACATGAGTTTATAGTGCAACTGGTTATAATTTAAAAGTAAATTAAAACACCAATATTTTTATATAAAAGGTTTTGATTTAAATAGTATATTGGACGTGTAAAAAATAAGATTTATAAATAAATTTTCTTTTATGTTTTGAGTACTATGTAATCATTTTCTTTCATTTAAGGGTTCGTTTGGATATTTCAAATATCTCATATATCTGTAAATAGTATTAAAATAGTTTGACTTCAAATATTTTATTAGATTTTGAGAAATGAAAGATGAAAAGTTGAATAAAATATTATAAATTATAAATTATTTGAATATTATTGATATCAAGTTTTGGTTCACATCATGTGTATAGTACATGTTCATGCATGCATTCCATAGTTTGCCACTTGTATGCTTATGTTAATTATTATATATTGTATGTTTACTTGTTGAGATTTTTTGAAATTTCATTGTAGTAGTTTTCACTACAATTCCCCATCCAGAATGATAGAAGTTGTGACAAGTACCTAAGACCATAGACTTGAGTAATAAACTAATAGAAGACAAATTCACCGTAGAGGCCCGCTATGACTTTACAGCCAATCTTTTGAAAGTCACGGCCCAACGCCTTAGGGAACTTTTGGAAGCATTCAATAAGGACGATTACAAAAACGAGATCGAGAAAGCCTCTACGATCAATAGCCACTTGGATTTCATAACCGGATATCTGGGTCAGGCAAAATATTCCTCAATAGAGGCCAAGGAAATTGCTACTAGTTTGGGACTACTAGAACCAGAGCTCATGAGGACTAGGGGTATTTTCTTAAGTCTCACCAGTGAAGAGACCTTAGTATTAGTGAAGTTCCCCGTCTCATGAATTAAGTTCTTTTGTGATCGGTCCCTTTATTTTGGGGAAAAAGGTTTTAGTTAGTTACCCTTGTTTTGAGAGACAATGAACATATCCTTCCTTAAGTACCTTTGATATGAATTTTATGTTAAAGGCATAGTCTTATGGTACCATGTGCTAAGGCAATTGCTTTAGGCATTTAGTTCTATAAGAACTTTATATTTTTCACTGTATTAATTATTGCATACTGCTAGTATACCTAAGAATATTGCATTTTATTTGTCATGTACGAGGGGTATGTAGCTATATGTTGCTTGTCCCGACGTTTCAGTCACCGTCCAATCCCAAGTGAGGGCTGGGAGAAAGTGTAGATCCCATTTATATTGGGACGAAGTTGGAGAAAAGAAGATACTAGGACCCGAATACTTACAAGAGGTCCGGAAACAAGTAACTTTGATTTAAGAAAGGATGAAAGCCTAGAATCGACAAAAGAGTTATGCCAATAACTGACGAAGAAGTCTAGAGTTTACATTAAGAGATTGGGTATACATCAAGGTATTGCCCATGAAAAGAGCCGTGCGATTTGGAAAAAAATGGAAAGTTAAGTCCCCGATATATAGGACCCTATGAGGTAATAAAAAGAGTGAGTTATATAGCCTATCGATTGGACTTATCAACTGAGATGCAGGGAATACATTATGTATTTCATGTGTCAACTTTGAAGAAAAGTTTTGGAGAAAGACAACCAGTGATAATGGAACCCGGCAGTATATAGCTTCAGCCAAATTTGTCATACGAAGAGTGGCTAATACAAATCGTTGATCATAAGGAGCAAAAGCTAAGGAATCGGAAGATACCCTTAGTGAAAATATTCTAGAATAACCCTGAATTTTAAGAAGCGACTTGGGAACAAGAAGACTCAATGAGGAGTAAATACCCTCACTTGTTTGTATCTTAGATCAAAACATTTGATGAAATACACTTGTTTGTTGGAATGTATGTTTGATTTGTTAATATGAATTCTTGTATGTTCACTGTTGTTAGCTTAAATGTAGTGACATTGTGTGCACCTACCATACCCTTGGAACAGGGAATGACCCAACCTAAGGAGACCCCACGTATGTCTGTTGCATCCATAGCACAAATTAGAGAAAGACGGGAATGCAGTCGTCAGAAATTGACGCGAGAAACGAAACTGTATGATGGCTGCACACTGGCGACAATTAGAAAAGTTCAAGCACCATCGCACACACATAATGGATGCGGATTCTAAGGAGAATATTTTATTGCGGGGAGTATTACCGCATGAAGAAAGACAAGCCCCACGAGACCCGTTAATTTGGAAGAAGCTGGAAGGGTACGTTTGCTTGTACTAGATGAAGAAGCTGGAACGATCCCGCTGCAGAGGCCCGTGGAAATAGGTATACCCTGTTTGAGACATCAGACACCTCTACAAATTGGATTCGATTCCAAGAGGAGGGTCAACCCGTTAAGGACACTGAGCTGGCAATACATCATAAGCTAAATGAGATGAGGGTAAACATGTACTATGACTATGATTTGGACACGATATTCTATTTTTGCAAGATTTGGTAATGGAAGGAACATGTGAAGTACCATCCCTATCATCATCATCTGAAAACTCGACGGCTGCAAGTAGGAGAGGTAAAAGCCCTACCTTGCCTGTTACAAAACTTTGGTTGATGATCACGGTATTGATTTTGAGGACGAAATCTTTTCTAAGGGGGGAGGATGTGATAACCCGAAGCTTAGCTAGATTTCATCCCTAATTATTTTCGTTGCCTTAGTATTATTTTAGGGCCATGAGATTATGTCTAATTAGATAGAGGCCTTGGACTTGTAGTCAGCATCCAAAGCCCTAAAGAAAAGGCCACTCAAAGCCTTATAATTTGGCTAACTAAGTGAGCTTGAGCGCAAAAACCCTAATAAAAGTAGGAACATCCTGATCCCTAATCTTAAGCTGATGATACCCCGACCTTAAGTCTATCTTTGAGAACACTGATGCTCCTCACAATTAATCTAACAGGTCATCAATATGTGGTAACGGGTACTTGTGTTTTACCGTTACTTTGTTTAATTCCTTATAATCAATGCACATCCTTAAATATTCATCATTCTTCTTTACAAATAAGACTAGTGCACCCCAACGTGATGAACTAGGCCGAATAAATTCCTTCACCAACAGTTCTTCTATTTGCTCCTTCAGCACTAAAGGGACCATACGATAGGGTGTCTTATGGATAGAGGTAGTAGTAGATTCTAATTCTACAACAACTCTTATCTCTCTATTAGGGGTTAATCTAGGTAAATTGTCTATGAAGACCTCCGAATACTCTTCAACTATAGGTATCCCTTAATCTCCTTACTATTACTATGTTTGTTTAGTAAGAAAGCTAAATAAGCAGTGGATCCATCGGAGATTCACTTCCTAGCCTGCAAAGTTGAAATTAAAAAGGAGGTAGTTTTCACTGACCCTCCTGTAAAACGGATCTGCCAATCTACAGGTGATTCAAAGGTGATCTCCTTATTCCTACAATCTATCCTAGCAAGATGCTTGGACAACCAGTTCATTCCTAAAATAACGACGAACCCTAATGTGTTGAAGATGTTAGAGTTGGCTTCCATCAATACTCCTTCTAATTTCAACGAGCAGCTTCTCATCATGCGGTTATAAGTGATCAAGCATCCATCGGGAAACAACACTACTACAGCTTGAGGTAACGTCTGGGTCGGCAGGTTACACGTGTGTAAATGTTGCGGACTCAAAAGACTTCGTAGTGCCAAAGTCAAACGAAGCGTAGACCGTATACTGGTATAATACGACTTTACCTAATGCGTAATCACTACCAACTACTTAACAATTATAACAAGTAAACTACTTACTAAAGAATGACTCTTGCTTCTTTATCACCAGAGATTTTCTCGCTAATCTCTCCATCCAAACTAGGAGTGAAAACGGACATCGTCGGTGCGGTTTTTGGGCAAAATCGACGCCGACCGACGTCCGAATAAGTGGAGGAGCCACCGACTGTAACCAGTCGATAGGGAGGAGGAAACCGATCGAGGCGGTTCTCTGGCGATTCTCGGTCGGCGTCAATTCCCCAAGCGCTGATAATCTACAGAGAAAACAATGAGAGAGACTGCAAGAGAGAGGGTTACATAGGAGAGAGAGAGAGTTACAGAGGAGAGAGAGGGAGAGAGAGTTGCAGACTACTCGGGAAGAAGATGATAGTGAACAAGAAGACATATCACACAACGACACCGTTCCAGACTTTTTTTTTTCCTTAAGTCCTTAATAAAACGACGTCGTTTGGTTTAATGCCAAACGGCATCGTTTCCATTATCTGTTGTAATACATATGGTTATAAAATGACACCATTCCACTTAAACTTAAGTGGAACGGCGTCGTTTCGATAAGGGTATATGAAAAAAAAAAGGTTTTATTATATCGGTAGGTTTAGCGGTCCGATCCAGCCTCAAACCAGGACCGAACCACTGAATTTCTGTTTCTTCAAATTTCCACCCCACGCTGACCGGTTCCGACCGGTTCCTAACGCTGCCGGTCGGTGGCGTCGGTTTTTGTACAGCCCTAATCCAAACCATGATCCTGCTCATGACAAATATTAGATCATTTGAGGTTCCTTTCTTTCATGTGAGATCATGTCGGGTACGTGCATCAGTTCCAAATCTTTACTTCATGATTTAAGCCTACCCGATCTAAAATCAAAACCTATATTTTCGCATATATCTAAGGACACATAGGTTTACCCAAAGACATAATTGCTCTGATACCACCTTGTGACGCCCCAACATCCGCTTAAGATATAACGGAGACTTAGAGCGTCAGGACATGCAACACAAGGTTACATACCCCCGTATCTAATAGCTAATATGTAATACATTCCAGAAATGCAACTAGCAGTATGCAATAATCACAGCGAAAAATAAGGGTGAAAATACACTTATGTTAGAATAACTAAATCATCCTAATAATATAGATTTAACCATAAGTTTTAAAACATAAGGTAGCTTGATCTTAGTACAAAGTATCTTGTTCTCCAAAAGGATCTAAACCAATTGCTTCATGCGTTCTATAGCACGAAGGGTTAGGCTTAGAAATATCAGAACAAAATCAAGTCTCCTGTTGACGTTTGGTTCCTCCTCAATCCTCTTGATCCACTGGTCCATTGGGTCTATCTGCATCTCAACTTCCATCATTTCAAATGAAATGATAGTGAGTCCATAAAGGGTGTGATTTACTTGAAATTTTAGTAAATTAGACAACTAACGTGCACAAAAATATACTATGCATGAAGAATGATAACATGAAATGCAAAAAAGTTGTATATGTCTCCCATTTAGATTTCTTAAGAAAATAGATTTTTAATGCACACTTTCTTATAGAGAACATAATTTCACATAGTAAAAATTATAACATGTACACCCACCAACATTAGGTATCGTAACGTATGACTTCACTCTGGCGTTCTTTAAAAATAACTCATTTGAAGTCTGTTGATTGTTCTTTATCAACCCAAGAATTACCACTCTATATTTAATTACTCCAGAGTAGACAAAAAAATTTCACTAGGATACTTTCTCATCCTAACTTTTTGGGTCGTGATAAAATAATTTTTTATGCAAATGCTTTTGAAAAAAAATGATTTTTCATGAAATGCATACAAATGGCACAAAGATGAAAAATACTGGAGCTGTATTTTTGACTTCCAGTATAAGTTAGAGGTCAATTTACAAACTACTGGAGCTGTAAGCAAAGTACTAGTTGTGAAATAAATTATACTAAGTAAGAATCTAACAAACTTAAGGAAAATAAATAGTGACATGAAAGAGAAATTACAAAAATGCCCTTAAACATCTAAATGATGCATGCTATCTAATAATCCATAACCTACCTCATGAAATGCATGGCATACATTCTAGTTGATGCCTAAATGAACTCATTAATGATCCTTACGAATGCATGCAAGGCAAAACCTCCAAGGAACATGCTCACCAGAATCCTTAAGGACATTCTTAAATCCTAAGTTTGAGTAAGTTCATAATAACACTTAGTCATGCCTAATGAAATCCTCGAATGCTAATTGAACCTCAATGATGCATGGTATGATCCTATCACCGATGACATGCTAATTATCATGCATTCTTCTTATCTCAATCAGAAGGTTTTCTAAATACTCACATTTCAACCCTAAGTAAAATAAGCTAATTTCCTCAAATAAAGCAATGAAGCATGATTAAAACTCGAACCATACATGCTTTGATGATCAAAACAAGATAGAACTTAAAAGTAGTTATGGCATGTTTTTCATCTTAATCTAAACCTCCATAAATAATCCTATGATCAAACTATACCATAATTAAGCATGCCATAGCTAATTTTCTAAAAACAAATGCATTTAATCTTAACCCTATCCTAAATATGCAACTTGGCTACTAGGGATTCTCATGCTAAAATGACTACTAACACCTTAGACATAAAAATAACAAGTAAACTAAGATCAAGAAAGGGAATACTCACAAAGATTGGAGCCCTTGAAGCTTCCCACTCAAATTCTAAGAACACTCAAGAACACTTAAGAGAGAAGAAAGGAGGTGAAGTGAAGTGAGAAGGAAGTGAGATGAAGAGGGGGTTATATAGCCATGGAGATGAGGGTGGCATTGGGCTTGGGTGCTTCCTCATTGGGTGGTTTGGTTGGTGGCTCATGATGCCTCTCAAGCTTAGCTCTTCCATGTAGGTTAGCATCATGGTGCCTAGGTTGTAAAAGAATCAACCAAAGGGGAAAAGAGAGGGAGAGAGAGAGAGTTGCCGTGTGGGCGGTGGAGAGAGAAAATGTGGTGTAATTAAAAATCAGTATTAAAAATATTTAGGGTTTCAGCTAGGTTTTTTTTTTTTCCCAATATCAACCACACAGAAATTTTCATAAATAAATCATGGGACTGAAACATAATTATACTTGAAGAAAAATATCGAGCTAAGGGTATTTTGATCCATTGTACACGAAGTACACATGGTTGCCAAATGAAACGGTTTTAGGGTTTAACATGTCACCACACAAAATGACATGCACTAAGGCTCAAATAAAATGCAAGTATGGCTAATGAATGCTAGAAATCAATGATCAAAGAATGCTATAAATTTGAATCAAAACTCAAAGAAAGAAATTGAACTAAGCTTGCCTAACGAAAGTTAGTGAACTATCCTTCTAAAATCTAGGGCTAACCTAAGAGTTAACCTAATGGGGTGAGGAAGTAGGGTGTTACAATTACCTTGTCTCATCTTCTTGGATTTGTTTTATAGGTCAAAAGTCTAAATTTTTATTGCTTTTTAGGTAAATGAGTGATGCTTGGTTGGCTACCAAGTGATCATGAAGTGGCATCTCAAAGAAGGCGATGAAATGGTGGTTGCCGAGTGGTGTTTTGCATAAAAGGCTAATCGGTTTGGCTCTATTTAGGGTGGCTTGGAGTCAAAGTTCAGCATGATGACTGGAGGGGCTCCTTGGGGTTGGAGGAGAAGGGAGGTGGAGTGTGGTGGTGGCTTAGCCATGAGCAGAAATGCAACCAAAACTCAAGTTATTCGGTTTCCATCCAATTAGTGTTTAGGTGCATTAGGTTTGGGGTTTTTGGTTTGGTTCTTGAAACCAATTTTGCCCACCATTAGGTCTGCCTTGAGAAGAATATCTTGAGGTGCTAAAAGACAATAATTCCCTTGAGAAAAAGGCACAAACGTTTGGGCTAGGAATTGTTTAGTCAATTACACACAAGGGCACACATGGGTGCCAATTGGTGTGGATTTGAGATTTTGACATGTCATTAACCTTAATGACATGTGTGGAGATTTATCTATGATTCTAATATGATCTAAGAATGATGAAATTGAATAATAAAATAAGAAAATTTCAGATAAAAGATGTGAGAAATAATTAAAAAGGAAATTAAGTTTAAAATATGGTTTTTAATATCACTAATTATAGGTAAGTTGGTCAATGCTCTTAACCCAAGTTCAAAACTTAATTTTAGGTCCAAAGAACTTATTAGGGTTGTGGGGTACAATGTGGGTTTGAGGAAACTAATGGTATGATGTATGTGGGCTTCAGTTAGAAGTGTAAAAATGCAAGACAAGGCTTTGGGCCTTGTTGAGCTTAAAAAGGCCATGAGCGTGAGTGCATGATTCATGGGCTTTGGGTGTGGGTTGATGGAAAGCATTGGGTCCAGACTTTAAGAGGTCATGAGAGACCTCAAGATTCATAAGAATGGGGCTTGAAAGGTTTGTCTTATTATAAATGGGCCATGTGTCAATGCTAATACCAAGTTAGGTCCAAAAGGCTTTATGTCATCCTCACACTTGGGCCAAGTCTTTCTAAGGCTAACCCACCAAGACTTAAACTTTTATAAAGCTTCTAAGTCTTGACCCATAACATTTTAAAGGTTTAAAGGTCTTAAGTGAATCCCTAATGGGCTTGCTTACTAAATCACTCAAGCTTAACCAATAATGGTACTAAGTGTCTATTTTATAGGTGACGATTGATATTCGTTCGGCACTATTGTGGAAAAATTTTTGAAAAGTTAAGAAATCCAGGTAAGCGGAGTTTCTATGCTAGACTTTATATAAAAAGAAATAAACTGAAATTGATTTGCTTTAAAATGTGCATGATATGTTTTGAAAGGAAAATTGAAACAACCTCAATTATTTATTCTACATTACTCATGAAACTTTGTATAAGAAGAAAGTATTTTCTATCATGACTAGTATAGACATGAGCTTATTTTTTATATTTTGTTTATGAACTGAGCAAAAATGAGTGAATATGAAAACTTGTGCATAATTATGACTATGATTTGATTATGCTGTGTTCTAAATATGTTCTGTAATTTGATATGACATGTTGTGACTTCTGAAAATCTCTAGCATGACATTCTTTTTATGTTCCGTTTTCTCCTTACTACGAGTGTAAATCTGTGGCCTCTGTTATGGTTGGTAACAACTTTTCTATTTTCGGTGCACCCAGTTTGGAAGTCTGCGTTGTTTTTCATGTGTACACACTCCAGGTTCTGAAAATAATAAAGGGAAGATTTCACATTTTGTTTCTACTGGGTTGGCTGTCGGGGATTGCATAACCCTACCATGAGGGTTAATCATGGAATTCTGTTATGATGTGATGCTCAATTATGCTATGCCAAATGATACTTTTGAATACGAATATTTCGAATTTCGCTCTGATATTTTGATAATATGTTCTGATTTTGCATTCTAAAAATAAAAATATTTTGTTATGCTTTTAGAACTCTGTAAATGCTCGTATTTACATACTAGTGCATATTTTTTGCTTACTGAGTTGTTTATAATTCACCATTATCTCTATAATATTTTTTAGATAATTTTGATGGTTCAACTGAAAATTAAGAACAGGAAGCTTGAGGAAGATTAGATTATCGTAGAGGAATAAGTGTCAAAGGGCACAAGTAATTATTGGAGTCCTATTCAGTAGATTTATCGTTTTATGTAATTTAAGTATTTTGGGATGTGGATATTTTTAGTCTATATGGAGATTTTTAGTTAGTTATATTGAGATCTTTATTTGGTGTCCTTGTGGAAGAACATAAATGTTTGGTTGAAACAACTATATTTATATTTTATGGAGTCTTTGGAGTATATATAATTGTATTATGAAGATGATTTTAGATGGCAGGAGCTAACTCTTTAGGCCCCCGGGATCGGGCCGTTACAATCTAACTTCATAAGAAAAAAAAGAAAGATCAAGGAGCATTATGAGTTAAGCATATCCTAAAAATAGAGTGCAATTGAGCATATCCTAAAAATACAGTGCAATTCCAAGTGCCCAATTAATCAGCTTTGGCAATGCTGCTAAAAGTTTTTTCTCTTTTCTTCTTTTTTGGGGACGAATGAGGTGAAGGGTGAGGTTCACAAAGATTCTAACAGAATCTGAAGGTGGTTGAGGAATTGTGGGGTTGCGATAGTGGTGCAGTGGCACTAATGATTTATTGAATAGAGGTGGAGACGGCAAAATTTGCAGAGGCTCACGGAGGGTGAAAGATGAATGAGATAGAAGAAAGGTGGGAGAAGTTGAGGCTCATAGACGAGGAGGCTTTGAATATAGAGGTTGGAGATGAAATATTGGAGGAACTAAAATGCAGAGGAGATCGAAGCTTAATAGGGAAGGCATGGGTGGAGAGAAATATATGCCCAGTAGTTATCGAAGCAACAATGACCAAAGTTTGGAGGATTAGTAAGAGAGCTAAATTCCAAGAAGTGGGTTCGAACATGTGTGATAATGTTCGTAAACCAAGCCGACAAGTAGAGGATGATGGACGGTAGACCATGCTTTTTGACAACCACCTGTTTGTTATATTGCAGTTTGATGGTTATACTCCACCTTAGATGATGGATTTCAAGCAAGAAATAATATGGGTTCAGATACATGATTTACCTTTGGTGTGTATGAATAGAGCAAGAGGAGAACTCATTGGTGCTACGATTGGTAGAGTAGAGGAGGTTGATACGTAGGAAGAACCATCACAGTCAAAGGGAAGGGTCACTGCATCCCTTTAAGGTATGAGAAATTACCACATTTCTACTTTAAATGTGGTTGTATTATTCATGGGGATTCTAAGTGTATGGGAAAGAGAAGGTTGATGAACAACTTGGTGTATAGTTAAGAGCAGTATCAAGAGTAAAAAAGAGAGAGGATCCTAGAAGGTTGAATGGGGATAATAAAAGAAGTTTAGCTAG
>QEOT01002956.1:404711-458499 GCA_003123785.1 Pterocarya stenoptera
ACAGTGAAAACACTAAGTTGGAACTGTTGAGGGCTTGGGCACCTTTAGACAATTCAAGATCTTTACCAAATGGTAAAGGACAAGAAGCCCAATGTAATTTTCTTGATGGAAACTAAGCTGAATAAAGGGAATTGTGATAGAATCAGAAAAGGCTAAATTGTGATGGTTTTTTTAATGATTGAACCAGTTGGTAGGAGAGGGGGTTTGATCATGTTATGGGATCACAATGTGAAAGCAAAATTGGTAAATTATTCATAAAGACACATTAGTGTTTGGGTCACAAATGATGATGGAAATGAGAAATGGTTGTTGACAGGTTTTTATGGGAAATCAGAAACTATTAGAAAGGAAGAAGCTTGGAGATTACTTGCCTCACTGAAGCCTACAGATAATTATGGTTGGTGTGTGGTTGGTGATTTTAATGAAATAGTGACTCATGATGAAAAGATGGGCAGAAGACAAAGATAGGAAAGACAAATGGCAAGTTTTAGGGAAGTGTTGGAGGGGGGGTTTGTTTGACTTGGGGTGGAGAGGTGGCAAATTCACCTGGAGTAATAAGTATGAGGATGAAACATTCACTAAGGAGAGACTTGATAGAGCAGTGGCCAATTCAAGGTGGAAGGGTATTTTCAAAGAAGTGTGGGTGGAAGTGATGGCTACTAGAAGCTCAGATCATAGACCCTTATTGCTTTGTATGATTCAGAGAGCAGGTGATGAAAGGAAGTGAGGGAAGATGTTTAGGTATGAAACCAATTGGACTTTGGAAGAAGATTATGATGAGGTATTAAAGAGGGTATGGGTAAAGAGTATGGAAAAGAGGGGATCTTCAAACAGCTTACAGACAAGCTTGGAAGAAAGTAAAAATGCCTTGCTCAGATGGAATAGACAAATTGGAGTGGATAGGGGGAAAGAATTGAGAGGAAAAAACTGAGCACCTAAAACAGCTGCAAGAGATTGAATAGGCACAATTCTGAAGAGATCAAAAGAACTCAGCAGAAGATTGTGATGGTTTTAGAAAAAAAAAGATATAAATGAAGGCAAAGAGCTAAGAGAAATTGGTATCAGCTAGGGGATAGAAATATATAATTCTTCCATAGTTGTGCCAATCAAAGGAGAAGTAAAAATAGAATAAGAATGATTATGGATGAATAGAATAGAAGTTACTCGAGACATGATGAACTAGAAGGGGCTTTTAATGAATTTTTTGTAAGGTTATTCACTTCCTCTAAACCCAACCAATATGATATGGATGATTGTCTGGAGAACATGGCTTGGGTTACCAACAAGATGAATGAAGCTCTTTCAACAACTTTTACTAGAATTGAGATTGAGGAAGCAATAAAGCAAATGGCCTCTTTGAAATCACATGAACCAGATGAGTTTGGGGCTTGTTTTTATCAAAGTCATTGGCATATAATTAGAGATGAAGTCAGTAGTGTTGTGCTATCTTGGGTGAACGGTAATTTTTGTAACCCCTCTGTAAACTTTACTTATATTGTACTTATTCCAAAAGTAAAGAATCCTAGGTAGGTGTGAGGCCTCCAACCTTCGCATGGGATGGAGCGGAGACTTAGAGCGTCGATACATGTAATTCAAGGTTACATACCCCCGTATATGACATTTAATATGCAATTCATCCGATAAATGCAACTAGCAAAACGCAATATTCGCAGTGGATTAAGGGTAAAAATATAACTTTATGCCAAAATAGCTAAAAATATTCCAAATGCATTAATGACTATCATAGGTTCAAAACCACATAGTAGCATAAGCTAAACATAATATTCTCCAAAGTTAAATCAAATGCTTCATACATTTTAGAGCATGAAGAACTAAATCTATAAACATAAGGATCAAGTCCAGTCTCTCCTCAAGATCTGACTTCACCTCAATCTGTCGGATCCAGTGTTCCATCTACCCCGTCCTCTTCAAATTCTGACATAACTTCTATCATTCTGAATGGAATGATAGTGGGTCCACAAGTGGTGAGATTTACATGAAATTTCAGTAAGTTAACAACCAATTTGCACAATGATAAATTGTGCATGAAGAATGATAAATATGAAATGCATAAAAATGTGTGTGTCTCCCATCTAGATTCCTTAACATTTTTAGAAAAACTAGACACATAATTTCGTTCAGAGAACATTTTTACTTCAACTGTCAAAAAATATAATTTTATCATAACATTTCATCATTATTAGCAATTTATATTTAATCATAATATTGTGACGTGCTGTATCATTACAGTTCTCCATATGCACTATGAGTACTTGCCGGTGACCGTAGTACAACTCATGTTGAAACTACGTTGTCTGTAAACTCATTCTCAATGCATTGGTAATATAACATAACATCATAACATATACATTAGGTGTCATAAAATTTGATTTCGTTCTGATATTCTTTAAAAAGAACCAATTTGAAGTCCGTTGACTGCTCTTTGTCAACTTAGAGGTTACCACTCAATTATTAAACACTCCAGAGTGGACAGAAGAGTCCCACTAGGACAATTCCCCATCCTAACCTTTGGGGTTGTGACAAAAATTATTTTTTATACTATGTTGAAAAATATTTTTCATAACATGTATATATGTAACAAACTTTCATGTGAAAATGACATTTGTAGATGCAATATGCTAAATTAGTGAAAATCTCACATGTCATGTAAATATGCACTCAATGTATCATATAACATGATATTTTATGCTAAAAGTGATAATTATAATATGAATATAACATTTATCAATAAATCTTGAATAATTTATCAAGGTGTAAGTTATATGTCAACTTACAAACAAGTTTGAGAAAGGTCGTAGTAGCTGAAATCAAATTCATACTAAGTTAGGATTAACACTACTATGGACGAGGTTCATAAACAAAGGCTTCTAAATGGGTATTTACAAAAATATCCCTAAACTTTCCAAAATTGCCATTAAGGCCGTAAAGTTTTCACTATTTGTAAACAAATCTCAAATTTTATCAAACTTCATAGACCTCATATTTTTGATGTTCTAAAGCCATCTAAACTCTTACAATTGTAAAATTCAAAGTGGAACTAGCTCAAACACTTCCAACCCGTGGCATGCACTCTAGTTGATGACTTCATGTGTTTTCAACTATTGATCTCTATGAATGCATGTTTCAACAACTGTTTTTAATCACAAACAATCATTTTAGTCCTTAATGATATGATAAAGATTAATTCTTGGATAAGAAAGTTCATCCTAGCACTTAATCAATGATAAGAACCTTAATCTTTATTAATCCTTCATTAATCAAGTTTGATATTCTTAGTGTAAATCATCAATGTATGCTTTCAAAATTTATCCAAAATATGCAAATTTTGTTTTTAATCCAATCAAAAGACTTCAATATGCTTAATCATCAAGCCTAGGTGGAACAAATTAAGCTTCAAGCCTTAATCACAACTTACTTAAAATCTAAGCATGTTTTGATGATCAAGACAAGATAGAATTAAAACCTATCATTGTATGCTTCTAATAAAAAATCAAACCTTCCACGACCATTCTAAAACATTAGTAAATCATATCAAAACATACTCAAGACATGCCATAACTAAATTTTCACTTAAAACAATTTAAACACTTCACCCATCCTAAAACAATTTGAAACAAGTATGGCAAAAAGGGAAAGGAGGTTTCAGATTCAGAGATGTGGAGAGTTTTAATGTGGCTTTGCTGGCTAAGCTGGGGTGGAGATTCATGCAAAATCCTGATAGCTTTGTTGCTTTGATCTATAAAGAAAAATATTTTAGGTGTTCATCTATATTGGATGCTAAGTTGGGCTTCAGACATTCTCTAATCTGGAGAAGTTTGTGGAATGCTATAGAAATCTTCAAAGAGGGGCTGAGACAGAGGGTGAGATATGAAAAAAAATATAAAGATATGGCTATAAGTGGATGTCTTCTCCTACTACCTTTTGTGTACAGTCACTTGTTTCGATTTTGGATAAGGAGGCAAAGATTAGGGAACTTATACTGCTGGACAATGGGGAATGGAATGGGGAACTGATAAGAAGAATGTTTGATGGAGAGGAAGTTGAGCAGATTTTAAGCATTTCTTTGAGTAAAATGGATGTTGAAGACAAAGTTGTGTGGAGTCCTTCTAATAAGGGACTCTTTTCAGTGTGGACAGGAAAAAAGTCATCAAAGGGAAAACCTTAGGGGAAAGAGAAGTTGAGAGTAGATGGAAAGACATGTGGGAATTGAATATTTTTGAAAAAGTGAAGCTATTCCTTTGGAGAGCAAGAAATGACTATCTAGCTACAAGGAAGAACTTGTTCTTAAAGAAAGAAGTTGATAATTCTTTAAGCCCAATCTGTACAAAGGAGATGGAAACCGTGATGCATGTTCTATGGCAGTGTACAACAGCAAATGATTTTTGGCTCGAGACTTTGAATAGAGTTCAGAAATGGGGAACTATAGAAGATGATTTGTTGGCTTTATGGGAAAATTTTATGTTGACGTTGTCCAAGTCTTATATGGAGGAAATAGCCACTGTTATGAGGGGTTTATGGACAAAAAGAAATGAGCTTATTTTTGAAGGTAAGTTTAAAAAGTCTTGTCAAGTTATCAGTATTGCAAGGGAAGTGTTAAAAGAATTCCAGCTGACTAAAAAACTATTAGTGAAAAATCAAGGGAGTATTGAAGTTACAAGGAATATGAAGTGGAAGAAGCCGATGGAGAGTTATACGAAGGCCAATTGGGATGCTGTCATGGACCATAAGGAAAAGAACATGGAATTAGGGATAATAATCAGAGACAAGGAAGTGGAAGCCTTGGTTGCCATCTGTGGCCAAAGAATGTTTGTTAATCAAGCAGCTGTTGCAGAAAGTTTTGCTCTTTGGAGAACAATGGAAGCGTGTAGGGATCTCAACTTTAGCAAAGTAATTTTTGAAGGTGATGCTTAAGTCATTGTTAATGCTGTAAATGAAGATAAAGAAAAACTTTCTTTTTATGGGAATGTCATAGAAGATGCAAAGATATTGTTAAAGAGTATAAATAGCTGAAAGGTGCAATTTGTGTATAGAAACTCAAATGAAGAAGCTCACATTCTAGCTAAGGAAGCTTTATCTTTAGATTCTGAATTAGTATGGATAGAAGAGATACCAGATTGCATTAAACTAAGAACAGAGAAGGAAAATAGATGTATTGATAGCACTGGTTTACAATGAATACAAAGTTATGTTTGATTAAAAAAAGAAAAAATCAGCTTTGGGTACAAATGCCATCGCTCATTCACAAACATCTTTGACTTTTCTTAAACCACGGAGGATTCGAATATAGCATGCCTATACCGAAACTTGGGACCGAAATTAGCTGGAATACTCGTAACTTTCTACAAAGGGATAAATGATGTGGCTTTTTTCTGGTTGAGGTTTCAATAACAGTGACAGCAACGACAACAACACAGTCGTCGTTTGAGGTTTGCCCCGCGAACAGAACCCATAGGGTCGGTTCCCTTCTAGATAATTTTTTGATGTTTGACATTGTCAACCTTCGTAAAAGAAAAAGAACGATTCATGCTTTTCCTCCACCACATAAAATTATACTGTATTTTTTTTTGGTCACTCTTCGAAGTCCTATTTTCCCACGCGTTCACAAATACGTGGAATCGAATGAAAGATCATAACGACCTTCCTACAAGCAATTGACTTGAACAACAAACCCATATCTCACTCTCAATCTCTCTCTCACCCTTTCCCTTGCCGTAAGCCCCATTCAACTTGGGCACTTTTTCGACGTTTCCTTTCAGAGAGCCCTCATACCTCGAGGCTCTATCCTGCTAATTCAGCACAGCATAGCTGCACAGGTACATTAGCTAGGTAGATGATATGTGTTTCGGCTGTTGAGCCTACTCTGTATTTCTGTTTTGTAGTTTTGAAAACGGTAGATTTTTGTTTCATTATGCTGAATTTTTGTCAAGTTTCGAAAGAACTAGAAGGCAGAACTTGGAACCTGCCTTTCTTTATTTTTACCGGCAACCCAACATAGCTTTAACATGAGAATAATATATTATGGTTTCCAGGTTACTCTTTTTTTTTTGTATTATTAGTTGATTATTACTTTTACTTAACTATTCTGGGATTTTTTTCCTGACTTTTTTGGTAGGTACATAACTTTTTTTTGAGTTTATGCTGTTCAGTTGCTAATAAGCTTTGGCTAGCCTATTTGTTTTTTTTATGTGATATTCGTTCATGTATTATGAAGCAAGTTTATACTGTTTTGAAGTTTGGCATATCTGGTTAAATAATGAAGTGGATCTGATATCCAAGACAGTATCTGTCATAAAATTTATCATCATGAGGGATACAAGTAAAAAATAATGTTTAGTAAATGGGTTCTTTTGTCTGTATTGTTAAAGTATTTAAGATGCCATAACGTCAAGAAATGTGCTCCAAATTTTTTTAGTTTTTGTAGTGCTGCGAAATGCTCGTCTGTTCTAGAAGTCAATAGGGGGAAGTCAGTATGTTCAGATATGTGAAGCTTGAATACATATCCGCCAGCAAGTGACAATTCCTGATGCTTAGCAAAGTTATCCGGTAGAAAGTAGATTGTTTCAGATCAGAAAATCATCCATTCTCCTGAAGACACGTTCCAGAAATATTGATCAGAATTGACATGGGTAGCGTAACTCGTCTGAGTGATTTGTGTATTTCCTTTCAAATTGGAACCCAAAATCTTGAGCTCTTTGATGGTGACATTTTTTGACAGCCTCTGTGGTCGATTTCTTAGTGCTGTCCTTCCAATGCGATTTAAGTTTCTAGTTCTAAAATTGAAAATTTCCCCAAACTTAAGTCTCTTTACTGGTGGTTTGTTAACGATATTGTCGAATTCTTGGTGCACATGGAGGGTTTTGTTATGGGAAGCTTTGGTTGTTGTGTTTCGTATTTTGGCTCTCCTTTCTACATAAACCCGTTGTTAAGTCTTTCTTAATAGATATTGTTTTTATTTTTATGTTTTATTAGGAATTTTTAACTCTTCTTTCTCTCAAACCATGGGTCACATTGCAACTATCGTTGCACTATATGCTAGTTCTTAAAATGCTTGTTTCCCCAATGGTGGATTTGATTAAAGTCTCGTATTTCCCATTTAATTCACTGATCAGGGTGTCCAAATCCTACGAAAATTGTTGATGTTGTGATTCCAAGAAAATAAATCCAAACATGAGAGACGTTAGCTTCCTTGTGTTAAAGGTAAAAGCTCTGCCACCTGCAGTCTTCTGAGGCTTGTATGTGATATGTCTATCAAGAGGGATAATCTCTTGAATTGCATTGCACTTTTCATTGACTATGGGTGGTATTATGCACATAAAATCTTTCCATGGACTGCCGTTGTCCAACCTGGATCTACAGCCTACTAAAAGTAAAAGGGTTCCATTGTGGCCAGTTCTCCTATACTGCTTTTAACTTTGAGCTGAGTTGGGTTATTTTAAATTCATGGGGGGTCTAGTTTAAGCTTTGAACGATTATGGTTAAAGATCAACATGAATAATATTAAGCAATTATGATTGCTTCTTAAATATATATAGTTTTCTTGTAGTTTTTAAGTATCTTGTTAGTGTTCCTTTTCTCTTCTTTGTTTGGTTAGACTGTTTATAAATGAGCTGGGTTCAGCCTAATTTCCATTACAAACCTGGCTTAGACTGGACTGACTGTATGTATACTCTTCCTTTGACAAGTTGTCTCTCTGTTATGAGTAATGAGTCAATATAGATCTTAGATTCAAGAGCTCCTGTTACAATGACAAAAGGGCAGTAGTTGTAAAGTCTTGAAAAAACCAACCATTTTGCTGCCCTCTTGTTTATTGTCCGTATAGTAGATTGCTTTTATTAAATCTAAAATTACTAATGAAAGAAATAAATTTCTTCTTTGAGCATCACTTTTTACCCCCTGCTCTGGGATAGTACAATGCTGTGTTTAATTGTGCCTGTATCCTTCTGTTGTACTTCTCTAAAATTCCCTTCAAAGTGGATTGGGTAATACATTTAGCTTTGCCTAATCATGAATTCCCTTTACCATGCAGCACTCATTTTGTTAGCATTTTCTTTTGCTGTTGGGTGTCCAATTGTGTAACAATCAACACAAAATACGAAATCTCGTGCTACATGAGCATTTCTGTCATTTCTGTCCGTACAATTTTTATTCATTCTAACTAACTGGGAAAAGAACTCAAATTTGTATTAGCTGTTGATATTGAGGTGAATTCACATTCCTCAAGTACTGGATTATTGCTATAGGCATCTTTTTAATTTTTTTTAAAGTGAGAATATTTGCTCACTGTGCTTGTATTTTTTTCATTTGGTAGTTATGTTGACAGTTAGCCCTTAACCATTTGATGGTTGTTTTTATTAGAATGTTGGGATTAAATGACATGGTTAGAGACATTGTTGGTGTCGGTTGTTTGTTTCGCAATCATCTCATATGTTATCACCAAATACTGCTTTAACCGAAGACTAATACTTGTAGCAGTAGCAATTCAACAACGACTAAATGTCATCTCATATGTCATCTTATTTGGTGATATGGACAGTAAAACTGGATATTTCTTTTCTGTTTTCATTGTTCAAGCAATAGTTGATTCTATGAAAAAGTAGAGCAGTAGCTCGATTGTTTTGTTCGTTCTTTCTTCATCTCTGATAACTTATTTGTCCCTTGTTAGTCGTAGCTTCTCTCAACATTTTGGAAGTGGGAATCAGATGATGCAAAATTTAATTTTGCTTGGACAAAGAAATGTGGATAGGAGATAAAATGAGTTAAAATGCACGATTTTTCTGGTGATGATGGGCAAAACCAGCTATGATGAAATGAGAGTTTGTCTGAAAGAGGACCTTAAACCATCGGTGCAATGTCTTCTAGGAACAGTAGTTTGCAGGGGTATGATGATAATGGAGCTCAGAAACAAAGCACAGGCTTCGTAAACAGGTAATACGTCAATCAGGTTTGTTATTTTTTTAACACTTCTTTTGGATGGAGACAACTTNATGATGATAATGGAGCTCAGAAACAAAGCACAGGCTTCGTAAACAGGTAATACGTCAATCAGGTTTGTTATTTTTTTAACACTTCTTTTGGATGGAGACAACTTTATGTATTGATTTGGCAGAGCTAGGTGACAGTGGAGGGTGCGACTCTGGATTTGACCTTATGCATTTTGCTTGGATTGATTCTTGCCCAGCCCTCATACGGCGGGTTTCTTTCTTCTTCTGAAGTTGTTTTTCTTGGCCTCCCCCGCCCGGGGGGGGGGGGAGGGGGCTTTGTCCTAATTCTATTTGGACTCTAGGCAGATCTGGTCCCTTATTTACAGAGGTTGTGAATCCTCGGTTTCATTGATTTGTGGTAGGATTTGGATTCCTAGTTCAGCTAATTCTTGGAAGCCCTATTTTTGGTAGTTTTCTACCAAGATATAGTGTCGGTTGGTTCAGTTTTTCTTGGTTTCCAACCAAGATTAGGAGTCCTAATATTCTCCAAAGTTGGCAGCAGCAAGATCTGGACATTTCGTGGGATTTTGGTCTTGTGAACCCCTCTAGGACAGATTTAGAGTCATGATAGAACATCCCAAGTGTTGGCAGAGTTAATATCCAGCATTTGTTGGTTGTTTCCTTGTGTGACTAGGTTTCCTAGCAAGGTTAGGATTCCTAGTATCGCTATGATTTATTGGTATTTCAAGACATACAACTCTTTTAGGGTTTTTCTTTTGACATCTTCGACTGTGGCAGCTTCCTACCAAGATTGGGCCAAAAATTAGTCCTATATGCATCGAAGTCACTCATTCAATGGTATAAGAGACCATAGACCCGTGGGCCTAGGTTCCAAATCCAGCCCTAACCTTATGAATTTATTGCTCGGGTGTCACACTAGTGAATGTGAGAACATTTTAACAATTTTTCTACTTTCTTCCTCAAGTATCCATGCAGAAATGTATCTTGATTTCATGGTACCATAATGAGTTTCTTGAAAAATATCCTACTTTGACAATAGAAAAGCTTAATGGTAATTAATACAAGTCAAATAAAACTAATAAACAAGTCTGAAGGATCCCAAGTGGGACTTGCGACAAATTTAGCCCATATTTCCAGATCTCTTTGATCTCTAAACTCGCTCTTCTGCAAGCCTCTTGTAGTCTTTACCATAGAGCTTTCTATATTATGTACTTGTGGTGGAAGCAAGTCATTATGTTTTGTGGTAAATTAATGATTTGGGATACTTTGGTCTTTCTTTGTCTTTTCTTCCCCTTCTTTTATAGGAGTAAAATTGAAGCACAACTTTCTCCCATGCATTTCAAAGGGGATTCCAATTTTAGCCATCTTCAAGACCGAGAGGCTATGGTATTGTTACCTCGCATAGATTTCCGTCATGGATTTTGATTTTGGACTGACAATGATGCTCGGTATCTTTCTTTAAGCTAACTAAGTTCATAAGTAGGAACTTTATTCGCGAGCCAGAGCACAGGAAGAGGAGATCCAGTTTCTTCACAAACAAATTGCTATAGCATATGTTAAGGTATCGCATTTCTTCAAAGGCCTTTGATTGTGTTATTGTTGCAGTTACTACACTTCTACACTTTTTTTTTGTGATAATTACTACACTTCTACACATAACACGAGGTTATGCATTTGTTCTTGGTGGTATCAGGAAATGCAGCTATTGAATGAGAAGTATGTGCTAGAGAGGAACCTCTCTGACTTACGAATGGTGTGTTCATCTCTTTGAAAGTATTTGTTGAGTTTTCTCCCCGTCTCTCTCTATTGTACTTGGAATGTTGTGAGCTGGATTGATGAACTTGTTTTTAATTTTTTAGGCAATTGATGAGAAACAAAATGAAGCCATTTCTTCTTCCTTAAATGAGTTGGTTCAAAGAAAAGGAGATCTTGAGGAAAGTTTGAAATTGGCTCATGATTTGAAGGTAGATTTATAATTTCAATGTCAATGGATGCTTCTTTGTACCCTTTCAAGTTGATAGTTTGCTATGCTTTGTGAAAGCAAATCAAGTTGGCAATATCGAGCAGAACTTGGGAGTTTAATATTGAGCCTGGCAACGGTCTCGAGGCTAAGACGTTAAGATACTAATATAAGTCCCATTACCATGAGATAAAATAGAAAACAAATACTAATATAAGTTCCATTACCGAAAAAGAACTCGTTTTCCTTTTTTTTTTTTTATAACATTTGATGAAATGAACTTCTTCATGTTAACCTCTTAATTAAATACTCTTCAATCTCAATAATGGTGTTTGTATTGCTATTTTGATGGTCAGTAATAAAAGGTTTATTAAAAGGAGAAGCAACTCATGTTCAAAGGGAATGTACAAGATAATATCCTACTGATTTAATTGACTTGTATTGCTAAAAGGTAATTCATTAAAATACACCGAGATCATTTAAATTTACAGCTTACTTCTTAGCAACTTAAAATATTAATAATACATACTTTTGTCAAAAAAGATGAAAAATATGCCATAGATAATATTCATACATACAAAAGAATAGTAAAAAAGAAGTACCTAAACCTGGAAGAAAATTGAACCGTGTGACATGTGATAACAATATAATGACCATAGTGATAAAAAATGACATAAATAATTAACATAAAATGATAGTTATCTTCCCAACATCTTAAATAATATATTGTGAAAAGTAATTGCTAACATATAAGATATAAGATACAATCACTTACTTATATAAAAAAATAAAATTGCTAACATATAAGATAGCACATGTTCCTGTCTTCACTGGCAACTTAAACCACTTGTATCTCTTGATTTAGGCCCCGTTTGGATTGAGAGTTGAGATGAGATGAAAGTTAAAAGTTGAATAAAATATTGTTAAAATATTATTTTTTAATATTATTATTGTTTTGGGATTTGAAAAAATTGAATTGTTTATTATATTTTGTATGGAAATTTGGAAAAGTTGTAATAATAAGATGAGATGAGTTGAGATCACTTCTCAATCCAAATGGGCTTAGTAGTATTACTTGCTATGTAAATTGTAGCAATTTGAGGTACAATTATTTTTTTTAACACTATGGATGAGAATGGAATACACAACTGGAGTTTGTTATTCTTTGATGTTTTCTACTGCTTGCATGCAATTTTCTGTTTCCCAAGTTTCTATATTGATAGTGCCTTTTAGCACAAACACTAAGGCCTCATTTGTTTTAGTAGATGAGATGAGATAAAAGTTGAAAGTTGAATAAAATATTGTTAGAATATATTTTTTTAATATTATTTTTTTTTGGGATTTGAAAAAGTTGAATTGTTTATTTTATTTTGTATGAGAATTTGGGAAAGTTGTAATAATTATATGAGATATGATGAGATGAGAATGGTTGTGAAAATAAACGAGGCCTAAACGTTGAGTTCAAAATATTTTTCACCTATTTAGTGCCACTTATCTGTCTGCCAGTTTAAATATCAAAACACCAAAGGAGAGTTCACAGATTGGTCTGAAGTATTATTTATGATTCTGATTTACCAGAAATTTTTTGAGTCCAGCGAGTCCACCTTTTCAGATGGTTGAGACCTATCTACATGATTTATTCAAACAGCTAAGTCTAATGTGTTTTCTTTATCAGATGCTATTGTTTATATTTAGGTACTCATGGTCAAGATATTGGTGCATTTGTTTTGCAGTAGAGTTTCTCAAGGCCAGTGGCCAGATATTTGAAAAATAACATAGAAAATCAGGTTGATTGCACTGATATATGAATGTGTAGTGTTTACTGAATGATGCCTTGAGATGCTTTGAGATACTTTGCACGATCTAATCATTCAGATTTATTGTCATGCACCAGTCTTCTATTCTTGTATTGTCCATAATTTTCATTATTACTTATAGATTACTGTTTTTCACGGTTTGCTGATTCTCTAGGCTACAGAAGATGAGAGATATATCTTCGTGTCTTCCCTGCTTGGTTTATTGGCTGAATTTGGTATCCGGCCTCGTGTTATAAATGCCTCTATGATATCCAATATGATAAAGGTATTAACTATATGGAATAAAATTTCATGCAATAGTATGCTTAATTGCTTTTGTCTCTCACCTTAGTCATGTGCTACTTATCTTATTAGTGAGCAGAAACAACGAGTCCTCATGGAAGCAGACCTGGCAGTCCAAAACTTTAACAGTGATTTGCCAGAATATCCCACAGTTCCTATGCATAACATCAACCACTTTAAATTTTGAAAAGAAAAATTGTGGTGTCCTGTGGACAAATAAAACAAAAATAATGTGCTGATATGAGAGGGGTCTGATGACAAGTATGTTAAACTGATAGGGAATTGAGGCGACCTTGGAAATTGAATAGAGCCATTGAGAAAATTATGAATTATTTTTCAAAGGTTAATCACAATTCCATCATAGACCAACACTCCTATGTTATTTTCCCTCCAAACTTTAACTCAATACAACTTGTATTCATCTGAACATCGTGCTTAGATCCATGCTGTCTTAGCTGAAGTGTTGTGTCAGCAAGACATTATTTTTCTAGCAGTTGGTTTGATATTGTGCCAGTACTATTTTCGATCTCCGGTACTAATTCAGTCAATCTAATTTAATGGAATCTAGAGACCTGGGTCACCACAGGGTTATGGGATTCGGCCATTGGGCCACCGCATGGATGGCAGCCGAACCACATGGGTTTGGCCGCCACAAGGTGGTTGAATGCTCCTTGGTTGTGGTTCGGCCGCCACAAGGTGGTCGGATGCTCCTTGGTAGCCGAACCCACATGGTTCAGCCACTAGTGGCCTAGGTGCGGCTCCTCCGTGGGGTGGCGAAGCCTTGGACCACTATTAAGGGTAGTTGATTTGGTCCTCCTAGCCTTTAGTTTTTTTTAATTGTTTTATTTTTTATTATAAATTTTAAAAAACATATTTTTTATATTTAGTATATTTTTAAATTAAGAGAAAATAAGTTTCTGGGTGGCAGTTTTACTACCACATGTTTTCCGTTAAATAAGATGGACGGAATTAGTATTGGAGGGGGCAAATCTCAAGTTTGTCATGGCACTGGGGTGTATTCCTAAACAAATTGCACAGGGAGTGAATCTCAATCGTGGCAAAGCACAGGGTTTACTGATCAAATTTTTCTTATATTTTTCTATTTGCTTTATTCAGGTATCTGCTTTGAGACCTATAGGTTTAGTTAGAAGATTCTACATGTTGCTACAGTCTTTTTGCCAATTAATTTGTTCTCTTAAATGTCTGCAGGTGTTTCATGATCAACTGCACTGGAAGATTAGAAATTCACATGTAAGCCTGCAACATATCATTTCATGCTGCCGATTAGTAAGCTGTAATTCTTGATGTAGTAATTTTAGTGAACAGTTTTTAACTCTATATAATGTTTTCCTTCTCATTAATCCACGTCACAGTTTTCGTTTTTGTTAAATTTCTCATTTCAGTATTTTGTAATATACCTTTTTTGATAAATATCTTTTTTTGATATAATATGATGTGAACTGCTTTTAAAACCAGATCTTTCCTGTAGGTATAGGAATGTTACTAAAAAATAACACAATGGCATAATGCTTAAACTTGAAGCTTGTCCTGTGTGAAGACACTTATTAACAAAGTCCGGAATTCTTGCAACACATGGTCGATGCCTGGCCAGTTTGCTAGTCATTCATGTCATCACTTGGGAAATTAAAAACATAAATATAAACAAAAATAAGTTGAAGACTAAAAAATTAGCAGATCATATTGTGAACTAATTAAACTTAGGTTTTTACCTTGAGCATCCATGAACATCTATACTTATATACCATGTGGAACAATCAGTAAGCAACCATGAGGTCATAGTACATCCAACTAATAAGCATATCAATTCTAACAAATACTAAAATGTTCAAGGATGAATAAATGATCAGACATAAGCAACCAACATGCTCTTTACATAGCTTATTAAACTTGTCTTTCACTTGCACGCAACTTACTCTAGTGGACCATACCCTCATGTAAATGTCCTTCAGTGTGACCTTGACTTCCAAAGTAACTGGGATTGAATGTAAACATCTTTCACTTGAGTAAACCAAATTATTACATTCCTGTCTTAACCACACCTTCACCTTCACGTAAACATCATTTAGTGTGATCTTGATTCCGTTGAGTGACTAGGGCTTCACATAAACGTTCTCATCCGAGTACGCCCAATGCATCATTTTATTAAAATACCACACCGTCATGTAAGTGTCCTTCACCGTGGGTGCACATTCATCCTTGACTTTGCGTTGGTACCATGCATCTCTTATGACCATTCATTAAAACTTCATTCATCCCTCTCTTTCTCTCAAAATGATGTTGTTCGATCATTTCGCTTCTCTCAATAGTTTCATTTGTTAGTTTTAATCTATTTCGGGGCTTGGATTTTTTTAGCAAGATGAGTAACGTGTCGTGATTATGGCTCAAAGCAAAGTTGTTTGCTTTTCTCAAGAAGGTGAAAATCTCTTTCGTATTTCTGAAAAAAGTAGGAAGTTGATGAAGTATTTTACCTCAGTAGGGGGATGGTGATGTGGATGAGATGGTGGATGACTGTTTAAGGTTTACTAGTAATGCGAGGTTTTATCACACAAAGAGGGAGGGGGAACGAGTTTTTTTGATTCAGTGATGCTCTAACTCGTATGGTTGATTTGTGAAATTGGCTGAGTATGGGGCTGGTGCTGGGAAGGGCATCATCATTATACCAGAAGGCTAGAAGGGGAGTGGATGGGCTGGTTTTGTTGAAAAATGCTCTAGATGGTTGGTATTCAGTCCTCTATTTCTGTTTGTGATAACAGAAAAGGGGAAAAATGTGGTCATGCTTTCCTGGGTCGCAGAGGGGAAGAGGGTCACAAGGACTCTTCATGTAGAGGGGTTTCCTCTTCTCATGAAGGTTCATACATGTCGGTGTTGTTGAAGTTGGCAGCAACATCGTCTAGCTTGAAACAGAATGGAGGGGATGGTGTTTATCGGAAAAATGGCCCATTGGGATGGAAGGAAAAATGGCAAGGAGAGAGAGAAAGGTGAGTTCCGGCAAATTCGTACCATTGGTGGAAACGACGGTTGGTCTTCCAAGGTGTTGTAAACTATTGGAGAAGTCGAGGGGTTGGTTTGGGGTGCCTGGGCTGAATTGCTTGGGTTGAAGGAGTTTTGAGAATTTGCCGAAGAAGGTGGACACGGGTTTGGGTCTTTTAATTTTTTCTTTTGACCGGTAAAGAAATTTTATTGATCAAAAGAGTAGGCAATAGCCCTAGTATATGGGACATATACAAGAACAATGCCTAGGAGTGCTAGTTTAGTGATACAAGGAAATCATGTAACAATCACCTGATAAATCTCAGTTTTTTCAAAAGGTCTTTTCAACCAACTCGCACTCTGAGGATTAAGGTTGTGTCTGGGTAGTGAGGAGTATTCAGTGAATAGTAGTGAAAAAGTAATGATAGAATATTGAATAGTAATAAAAAGTAGGTGAAAAGTAATAATAAAATAATGAATAGTAGTGAAGTATTTTGAGAATACCTTAGTATCCAAACTAGGCCTAAGAGACTCAAAAACCAAGCCATTGAGATTCAGCCTCCAATTAGACGGTTTTGTGAGAAGGTTTTCATAATAATGCACAATCTAGTCCTCAATCTCAGAGGGGGAAGAGAGCACACAATTATCTAAATGAAGTATCTCAATAGCATTACTTCTTCGATGTGAATTAACCACTATGGAAAAACTTTGTGCATTTATCACATTCTTTTAACCAAAGAGCCCTTGATTTTTGTCACCACAAAGTCTCCTCCATCAACAACACCCTCTCCAGTTCAGCCATGACCGAATTTTTCCTCAACAATACCTCCTCAGAGGTATCTCTAATCACCTCCTTGCCCTCCAGAACTTGCAACTCCTAAGGGAATTCTTCTAACTATCAACATTCCCAAAAACTTTCAAATTCCGCTGCTTTAAATCATGCTCCAAAGCCTTAAGCTTACTAGCAAGAATGAAGCTAGGAGTGCCTGTGAATTGATAAGAAGACCACCAAATTCTAACCTTATCTACAAAGCCATTTGCTGCTAACCACATATTTTCAAACTTGAAATGCCGGCGTCCCCCATGAATACCTCCGCAATCTAGCAAAAATGGGAAGGTGATCCGAACAAACTTGAGGCAAACGCTTTTGACACAGCTCTGAAAAGTGACCCTTCCAAGAAGGAGAGATGAGAAACTTATCCAATCGCAACAAACCCTGATTATTGGACCACGTGAACTTACCCACAACAAGAGGGAGATCTATGAGATCCAAATCAAAGATGAACTAAAAAAACTCCTCCATAGCCAAGGAAGTTTGAGGTTCACCCAATCGCTCACCAAGAAAGCGAGTAATATTCAAATCCCCACTCAGACACCATAGCACATCCCATAGATAATATAAACCCACTAGCTCGTACCAAAGAAGTCTCCTATCCCTATCCAAACTTGAACCATAGGTGCCTGCGCCCAGTCCCACCCATCCTCAACATTTTAAATAAACTAGCAAATGTGTGCGTGAGGATGTAATGAAGGTTTTCCTTGAATTTCATTCGTTTATGAAATTTGAGAAAAGTCTTAATGCTACATTTATTGTTCTTATCCCTAAAATGGTGGGGGTTGTTGAGATGAACGATTTTTTCCCAATCAGTTTAATTAATGGGGTTTACAAGATTATCTCAAATGTTCTTGCTAACTGGTTGAGTGCAGTGATGGAAAAATTATCTTGAAATCTCAGAATGCATTTGATAGGGGGAGACAAATTCTCAACTCGATTTTAATTGCCAATGAATGTTTGGAAAGTAGAATCAGAGCAGGTGACTCGGGTATTTTTGTCAAATTGGACATGGAAAAGGCATATGATCATGTAAATTGAGAGTTTCTTCTGTATTTACTTGGGAGATTTGGATTTGGAGAGAAGTGGTGTTTGTGGATTAGGCATGAAATTTCGATGGTCAGATTTTCAATTTCAGTGAATGGTTCCCTGGTTGGTTTTTTTAATAGTTCTCGTGGTTTGAGACAAGGGAACCTTCTTGTCATGGATGTATTGAGCAAAATGATTGAAGCTGCAGTGGATGGGAATTTCATGTGGGGATTCTTGGTGGGAGGTAATTCTCTAGGTAGCATTAAGGTCTCACATCCTCTTCGCTGATGATTCATTAAGTTTTAGTGAGAGTAATTAGGATCACCTTCGCTCTTTGAGATTCTGTTATGCTTTGAAGTTGTTTCTGGTCTTGTAGTTAATTTATCTAAAATGGTTCCCCTGGGTTTTGTTTTTGACATTTTGGATTTGGCCAACATTTTGGGTTGCAAGGTCTCATCTTTATCCATGAGATAACTTGGTCTTCCCTTGGGCTCCACATAAATCTTTGACAATTTGGGATGGTGTGATTGAGAAAATCAAGAGGAGATTGACTGGATGGAAAATGATTTATTTGTCTAAAAGGGGAGGAATTACATTGATTAAGAGTCTAATCTTCCAACGTATTTTCTATCTCTTTTTCCTTTGCCCACAGGGGTGGCTAGTAGAATTGATAGGAGCTTTCAGAACTTTCTGTGGGCTTGCCATGGGTAGGAAAGAAAGTTCCATTGTTAAGTTGGGATAAAGTTTGTTCACTAGTTTCTTGTGGAGGATTGAGGGTTCCAAATATGAGGCTTTTCAACAAAGCTTTTTTTGGGAATTGGCTATGGCGGTATCATCATGAGGGGGATGCGTTATGGAGGAATATTATTGATGTTAAATATGGGAGGGCTTGAGGGAGTTGGTGTTCTAACGAAGTTAGAGGTGTGTATGGAGTGGGTTTGTGGAAGTCTATTCGTAATGGTTGGGGGGAATTTGCTAGCCATGTTAAATTTAAGGTGGGTGGAGTAACTAGGATTCGCTTTTGGCATGATATTTGGTGTGGGGATATGGCTCTCAAGAATGCTTGTCCTTCTCTTTTTAGGATTGCAAGAGATCAAGAAGCTGTAGTGGCTGATTCTTTTATCATTTTAAACGATACTCCTCAATGGAATGTGAGTTTTATTAGAGATGTTCATGACTGGGAAGTGAGCATCGTTTCAGATTTTTTCAGAAGGTTGTATGACATGAAGATTGTACAAGGGAGGATAGTTTGCTGTGGAATCATACTGGAAATTTCAGACTCTCTATTAGTTCATTCCACAAGGCATTGACTTGCCATTGTGGTAGTCAATTTCCTTGGAAGTGCATTTGTAGATCCAAGGTGCCAATCAAGGTTGCTTTTTTCTGCTGGTTGGCATCTCTTGGGAAATTCTTGACAACGATAACTTGAGAAAGCTGGGTCTTATCGTTTTAGATTGGTGCTTCATGTGTAAAAAATATGGTGAATCTGTTGACCATTTTTTTCTTTATTGTGAGGTGGCTAAGTCAATTTGTGCTAAGATTTTTGGTAGGACAGGTATTGCTTAGGTGATGCCTAAGAGGGTGGTGGATCTTTTGGCTTGTTGGATAGGTTATAAGGGTAGTCATGCTATTTGGAAAGAAATGGGCAGTGCTTTGAAGATAGAGACGCTGGGAGGAATTAGAGAGTTTTTCTTTCGTACTTTATGTCCTTGGGCGAATGTTCTTGTTTTGAATGGGGACAATTTTCATATATTCTTTTAGCTGTTACTAATTCCTAGCTTGTATTTAGGTGTTTTCTCTTGTATACTTTCTGTGTACTTGAGCTGCCAATTTACTGGATTCAATAAAACTTCTTTCTTACTACTTATATAAAAAAAAAAAAACTTCATTCATTATTCTCGTGATGTGTCTTTTATCTTATCTTAACAATGTTAACATGATGCACTTGGTTCGTGGTGGGGGATGGATCCAAAATCAGATTCTGGTATGATATTTGGTGTGGAGATTGGGTCCTCAGGGACATATTTCTTACTGTTTATGGGACTGTGTGAATAAGGGGCATCGGTGGTGGAGTTATTGGAGAGTTCGGGGTGGTGCTCCACAGTGGGATGCTAACTTCATTAGGGCGCGTGGGCCATGATTGGGAAGTTTTTTTTTCCTAAATTCTTCAGCCTATTATGCTCCACTTAAATAAAAGATCAAGAGGTTAATAAGTGGATTCTCTCTGGGACAGTGAAATTCTCTATTTGTTCATTCTATATGGCCATCACTAATCCGAACAACAATTATTTTCTTGGAAGAACATTTGGAGGATTAAGGCACCTCTAAAGGCTACCATAGTTGTATTAATAGCTTACTTGGGGAAGATCCTGACCATGGACAGCTTACGGAAATGCTGATCATCGTAATTGACCTGGTGCTTCATGTGTAGGAAAAGCTCTTAAACTGTAGATCACTTGCTACTTCATTGTGAGGTTGATAGGGTCGTGTGAGGTTGTTAGGTGTTTTCCCTTGTATACGCCTTGTTTACTTGGACTACACGTATTCCTTTATTGGTATTGATAAAATTTTTACTTAAGAAAAAACATTAGTACAATATTGATGTTTTTACTAAAAGCATTGTTCTATAACTACGGAGTTGAGTCATTGTTGTACACAAATAAGTATTTGCTTTTTCATTATTTCTTTTCATGCCTTCAGTATTATTTCATCAAGGTTTCTTGCATCTTTTGCTTATTTGAGTTTTTATTCATCTCCATATGGTGGCTTGAGAGATAACTAAAGGCGCATGTTATTCATATCACAGGAAAGAATTAGAGGATTAACATCTACGGTCGATACTCGTGGAAGTGTGTCTCGTGATAATGATATCCCAGTTTTTGACAATTTGAGAGGCCAACTTCATCCCAGATCCATGGTACTATTGGGATGTAATCTAATTGTATAGTATCTGGTTATATTTTTTTTTTCCATTTTATTAACTTGATGTTATCATATGATTGTTTTCTTCTTTTTGTTACTGTTATTCATTTTCCTTTTTTTGTCTTCCAATGCAGGGTCAGCAACCAACTGAGGAAATATCAAGATCAATGCAGTATAATGATCTTCCTGATATGAAAAACTTGATGCTTAATGTTGACATGCCACAGTTAATCAATAATGACAATGTTCAGGAGTTCTCATCCAATACTGATAGGTTGACATTATTATATAATTTGTCTGTATGCCTTGGTCTTTTTTTCTTCTATCATTATTCTTAGTTCTGTGTTGAAAAACTTGGATGGTTTTTTGTTAGAGGCTTGGAAATTTAAAGGATTTCATGTTTGATCACTGTAGACACGTTCTCTGTGAGAATAAATTGATTAATGTGAATTTTTACCTCTAGTTTGCTCTATATTTGTATTGACTGCTATCATGGGGGAAATATTCCACACGAGGTTTCTAATTCTCCATATCTTTGTACTTAGACTTGATCAATACATCATGTAGAGCGCACAGAAATACAGGAGAAACTAACTTTCATATACAAATGATTGTACAAAGGAAGAGAGATCCCTTACAAAATATTCACTTTGAAGCTTTAATCAATTAGCGTACCTGAGGCATAAAGTACTGCAACTCAACAGATGTTGCTCACTCATACACACTAGGGTTGCACTTCCTTGAATGCTTTCTGGACTCAGGCCCATCCCCTGCCTATTCACTCACTCCCCTGGTAGTTACACAAGTAATTGCCCCAGGCAAGGCGGGTTGTCTGGAGCAGATTGAGGAAACTGCCTCGTCTAACAGTTACCTTGTCCCATTGCCCTGCTACCAGAATTGCTTATCTGGTTACTGCACATAACTTCTGGTAATCGCTGTCTGATCCTTGACATGATGCCACTTGGTAAGCAACCATAGTCAAGCAGTTTTGAATCACCATGTGTCCCAAAAGCTTAAGCTGATGGAATGAGATTCATAGCCTGTCCATGGCTTTCTGCTAGTTGTCTTTTGGTTTTGCATCTAACAGTGGGGGGCTTGGCCCCAACCATGCTACCTTCCTTGATCATATACCTTCTGCCTTGCAGCCCAGCCCTATGGGCACGTAATAGCTCGGTATGGCTGTTAGATTGGGGTTGGCCATGCATGCATAGGGCTGTATACCCACATTCAGTACACTGACATCTTTGTGCCTGTGCCACAGCTTTCACTGGTAAGCTGTGGGCACTGGTAAGCAGAGCATACAGCATCGCTTCCAATGGTAAGCACTCAGCTCTGCTACCACAAGCATTCATAGAAACACAATGCACATCAAACCTAACATGTGACTATTCACTACACCACAGCATTCTGGTCCACAGTCCAGTCTGCCCGCCAAGCTTTGCTCAAGCCAACCCCAAACATTTACCACTCGCCTAGCCATCATCAGCATTTTTCTCTCAGCATCACTTGCTGCCTTTCACAGAACTGGTGCTCAGAGCATACATGTGGATGCCTCCTTCATGCACCTAAAGTTATGTTGCTGGCAGGGGTGCGGGCTGCCACTGCATGCGACAATTTTTTATTTCCTGAAAATTCTGCCGGCTACCTGCAAAATTTTTCTCTTCTATGAATTGGTAACTTTGTCGGCATTACTCTAAAACATGAACTTGGCTTCTGAAGGAAGTTGATGCATATTCTATCATGAAATAAGTTCCACTAGTTATTCATTTGGATCCTTCTATTTACTACATTTTTTCTTCTTACAAATAAGTTGTATTCTTGCAGGGTGATGCCTGGCTCTCTATCTCGTACCCCTGCTGTTGAAAGTGATCTCAAGGTCAAAGCAGGAAAAATGACCAATGCCACCTCATTTCAGCATACCACCAAGCATAATGACTCTGATTCTGGAGGTGAGTGGTGTTTTGGTCCATGATAGAATGGGATGGCCATTGATAAAATCTAATTTGACTTGTTTCATTTTAGAGGGCCCTGGCATAGAGGATTTTCAGATCATTGGTGATGCTATACCAGGAGGCAGGCTTCTTGGATGTGGATATCCTGTACGTGGGAATTCTCTGTGTATTTTTCAGGTAAAACTCCTTGTAAGTCCTTTCCAACACAATTACTTTTATGAAAAAAAAAAGAGTCCTTTCCAACACAATTTTCTACCTATTATTTATTGTTCATCTTTTATGGGTTAATTATATGTCAACATTGTTTTTGCAATCAGTGGGTTCGTCATCTTCAGGATGGCACCAGACAGTACATTGAAGGTGAGCATTGATATGAACCTGGATATTTTTAGTGTTTCTGCAGGTTAGATTTCTTAGTGTGGCATAGTTTCATGATAGATGTTCCTATTTGTATTATGTGTTCATTTATTTAGTGTCTTCTACTTCAGGAGCCACAAATCCAGAATATGTTGTTACAGCTGATGATGTTGATAAACTGATTGCTGTTGAGTGCATACCAATGGATGACCAAGGCCATCAGGTTTCTTGTATTTTACACATTCTAACCTTTTTTTGTATCTATGTATATGTGTATTTAATAGTTTGTGTCCTCTCTCCTACTGAAAATCCTTGCATGGTTCTGTAATCTGATTGCTATGTCTGCCTCATCCCCTTTCCTTTTTTGGAAAAAAATGACAATGTTATCATTTTAACTCGGTTATAATACTACAGGAAAAAACTTAACTCTCTCTTATCTCTCTCTCTCTCTCTCTCTCTCTCATCAAACTGGCATTCCCCATTACCTTCTTGTCATGTATATCTGTTCTAAATCATAGAAAAAGATGGTGCATTCTGAGGATCCAAAAATTTGGTAAAAGTAGTCAGTCTTCTTATCTAGTAATTGTCTTGGATTGGACATGCAGCCTGATGCTCCTTGGGAGTAACAGAACTTCATGTTGTTTTTTTGTTTTGGTAATTTTATTAGATCCCTTTATACATGATCTCTGCTTTGTCAGAAATGAAAATTCTGTTAATTTAGCATTCAAAAATTAGTTTTTATATTTTTTGCGCATGACCATTTTGTCCTCCCTATTCTTTCTTCCCTGGGGTTTTAGAGATGCAGTTTACATAGAAGTATTAGAAAAGTGGGAAATGGTGGAGAGATACAGAATCACACACCCAATCCCGAGGGTTTGCTCAAGTGATAATGGTCTTGGTCCTGGGTTCAAAATTTTTTTAGGGGATTCCTCCTCTTGGTGTAGCCTATGATTCATGTGATCCATATGATGTGGCGTGCTACATGGGTCCGGAACCGGATAAAAGACATGTTGCGTTTGCACGGTCTACGGGGTTCCTCATCATAATAATGATATAGAATCACACACTTCTTTTATACTATATTTTGCATTTATACCCTTGCCCGGTATACTGGATAAATAACCCATAAAAGATGAACATTAAAGCTGGGGCATAAGTCATATAAATCCAAATCCAGGTTGGAACAAATAAACTCTTAACTCAGCTATGACACGACGACTTGGTAAACATTTATGCAACTTACTTCCCAGACTGTATAGAATTTCATGAAACATAGGCTTACAGTCAATATGTCACAGAACTTGATTGTCACAAAATAACTTGGGAGGAATTGGAAGTTGGGAGAAAAAAGTGTTTCAACCATGTCAACTCACAAGTTATATTGGAGTGAGTTACTATTGCCCTGTTTTCAATTGCTATATTGGATCATGCTACTATTGTTTGTCTTATCTCTCAAGAATATCCAATAGTAGATCTTCTAGTTGATGAAAGCCTGCCAATCACCATTTGATAAAACATTTGCTATGATGTGTCCTTGTGGCCCAATAACAATATGAAACCAGCACCTCATTTAAGATAACAAAGAATATACATCACAATATGAGATCCTTGGATTATCAAAAAATTAACTCACTTCAGTCACCACATATGAGATATTTGGTCTAGCAATAGCAAGGTAAGTCAATTTCCCAACAAGTCGACAATGGCTATTTAGATCTCCAAACTCTCTTCATCCTTCAAGAGTCTACATTTTGGTTCTATTGGAGTATCAATAGGTCAAGTGCCACATACTTACTACGAGATAGGCTAACACCCTTTTTATACTTGCTGATTCCAATCCCAAGAAAATATCTTTGGTGTCAAACCAATCTCATTGTTTTTTCACCCTTCCAATCCCTGCTTCCCCAGTCATTTTCAGTCATTTCAATATCGTCCACACACAATACCAACAGACTGAGGTGTGGGTAAAACACTGAGTTATATGTTTGACTTTGACATCTATGAATTCCAAACTCTAATAATGCATTAGAAAAGTTTCCAAACCATGATCTAGGGTAATCTCGTTCTTTTTTTGGGATAGTTGCTCTAGGGGAATCTTTTAAGCTATATACAGCCTTATTTAACTTGTACATAGTTTCCCAATACCCTACCCGAGTAGCAAACCCAGGTGGTTAGTTCACGTAAACTTTCTCAAGTATTCTCCACATAGAAATACATTCTCAATATGTAGTCAAAATATCTGCAAACGAAGTAAACTCTCGGAACAAAGGAGATTTTGGAGACCAGAGAAAAAGCCTCCTCATAATCAATGCGATATGTTTTTGTAAAACCCATAGCAACCAATTTTTCCTTGGAGCATTACTGAGGACTGACCTTTATATTAGGCACCAATTTACGTCAATAGTTAGTTTATTTTGAGGCAGTGGAACAAGATCCTATTTCTCATTATGATGAAGAGCATCCATTTCAATCTCCATAGCTTTTTGTCAACCTAGATCAGATAATGCATTATTTTCTGTCTTTGCTTACTTATAAAAAAAAAATGTCTTTGGAATAGAGGCTATAAAATGCATAGGGGAAATAAGATGGAGAGATAGGGAATAACAAGAGACAACCTGAATAATGGGATATTGAGTGGACATGAATGCTTATGTTTTACTAGAAAATTGGTAGTCTGAAGTACCAGGTGACCCTAGGTTTGAAAACCAAGGCGAAGATGGTGGATGCATGAAAGCTAGCGGCCTCAAGTGACATGACTAAACCTAAGAGGGAATTGTAGAAGGTGGTCACATGGTTATATAGAAAGAGTGAGACTAGTTAGTAGAATGAATAATGTTGATGGTATAAGATGCCACTCACAAGAGAATAGGCATCCGAAAATAGGTTGTAGACTCAAAAAGGTGATATCAACTCTGTTGAAGTAGTGTCAAAGAACGGGATTGTAATAACATTCTCCTTTGAGTCCAAGAATAGCCAAGAAACACAATTCTAGTAGCAATGGATCAAGTTTATCAAAACCGTAATCAAGGTTGTGAACATAACAAATGCAACGAAAGATATTTGGTGGATAGAAAAGAAAGGAGAGATAGGAAATAAGACCAAGTGAGAAGAGGCATTCAGTTAATAAGGTGACAAGTAAGTAGGGAGGATCATGTCGCCCCAAAACCATTTGGGAAGATGCATGTGAATTAAAAGAGCTCTAGAGTCACATTAAATAAATGACAATTGTGTTTCCAGCCATTGTTTTGTTGTGGGGTTGAGTATCTGTGATTTGATGGACACGCCCTTTATTACCTACTTGGCAAATGAAGTAGAGTCATATTTTTGGCATTGTTCGAACTTAAATCCTTTGCATCTAAATTGGGTTTGGATTTTCTTACCAAGAAAATGGAATATGGAAAAAAAGTTCAGATGATGTCTTATAAGAGACATCTATTACAGAATGATCATTGAAAAAGTTATAAATAATGAAATTTATTTGCTCCAATAGTGATTGACCCCATTCGTTTAGATGAATCATTTCAAAAGGGCTCAAAGCACGACTATTGGCTGGAGGTAATAGAAGACATAAGATGGTGTTTAACTAATTGACATGCTTCACAAAGTATAGAGGAAACATTTCCTAGATTCAACATCTGGTATACAAATGCTTCAATATCCAGGAAACAGGATGGCCAAGACACAATATCACTAAAAGGGCAATGATGATAAAGATGTGTGACCTTGAAGGTCACGGGCTTGAAATCAGGATAATACATGCCACCAACTAGATGGTCACGGGCTTGAAGTCAAGTACCCTTATATCGATATTAATCGTATTGAGTTCCTAAAAAACATGTAAAGAGGGATATTAGAAGAGTTTATTCTGGTTATTATGATTTTTTTGTAAACAAATTTTGTTAAAAGACTTTGGTCATTTGGTTGGTTTTTTCAATCTATATACCAAAGGTGTGAGATTGGCCACCTAAAAATCTTCTGGCTCTTTCTTTATGGTTTTCAATTCAAAAGCTACAATATGTTATCAGAGCTTAGGGTTTAGGTTTTCACCCTTCTCTAATCTTCTTGTTTGATCTTTCTTCCTATGCTTTTTTTTATTATTTTTCCTCTCTCTCTCTCTCTCTCTCCCACTTTTTTGTTCTTGATTGTGGAGTACCAGAATCGGGCTTCTCAATGTCATCCTTGATTTGATACTTTCGTCATCTCTGCCTTCAATTCCGTCATCATTGGTGGTGTTGTCGTCAACAGCAAAACCAAAACTTTGGCCTCCTTTTTTAAGCATTACTTAATTTTGGGTGTTTCCTTGTGGTTATATGAGCTTTCTGTGGTTGATGGGTGTTCTTTGTGATAGTCAAACTGCTTTACATATTGCATCTAACCCAGTTTTTCATGAAAAGGCTAAGCATATGGAAGTTTTTCGTCATTTTGTTTGAGATAAGATACTTAGTGGAGATATATATATGCCATTCGTGAAGCTTGGAGACTAGTTAGCTGATATGTTTACAAAATGTTTTTATTGTGATCATTCAGAGTTCATTTGTTCCGAGCTAGATTTAAATGTTATATAAGCTCCAACTTGAGAGGAGCGTTTAAAGAGTTTGTTAGGATTAGAACGATTTGTTAGTAGGTGTGACGAGACTATATAAGATTTTCTAACCTCCTTTTTCTCTCTTTGTTTTCCATGCAAACTCTGCAGCAGGGGTAAAAATTCACCGAACATTGTAGGGTTTTAAAAATTTACAGATAAAAAAACAAAGAAAATGATAAAGGTACAACTATTTTACAACTCTTTCAAATGGAGGGTATTTATGTAAAATTGAAATCTTTCATAATAAGTGGCACAATTATATTGATTGGTTGTAAAATAGCTGTAAAAGAGTGTAGATGTATCATTTTTCAAAAACCAAAATAAATGAAAAGCTCGGAAAATATAAAACAAGTGAAAGGACATGAAGTCGCTGAGTTTGGTAAATCCCATGACTGTAATTTTAGAAAGGGGATCATTGGTAAGGAAACATTTCTTGGAGTTTGTATAAATGTAACTAGGCAAGGTATTAGACAAACCAATCATATGTTCATTGGCTTCTAAATGATAATCCATAGATTTTGGGCAGTTGAGATAAGGCATGCAGAATTGGAGGTGGCCTGTATGTAAGTTAAAAACTGAGCATATCATCCCTTGCTATGGTGCTTGGATCTGAATTTTGAGGAGGGCCAGAGCTACACTATGGGGAGGCGTTATCCTGAGGTCCTGATAGATAGCTTATGCACACCAACCACACTTGCCCTTTTTTTAGTGATGTAAAGGAAGGAAATGAAGAAGAAAAAAAAGTTTGAGGTGTGAAAAACAGTGTAATAACATTGCTCTGATACCATGCAGATCAATTTTAGGTCTTAGAGATGGGGTTGAGAGAGAAGAAATCAAAAGCTGAATGTAGTGGGTAGATGCAAAATCACACACTATCACTAGTGTAATATTTTACCAGCATAGTTAATATAATGCTACCCTCTAACATCTGCAAATTTGTTTACTGTTATCAGGGGGATCTGGTGAAGCTTTTTGCAAATGATCAGAACAAAATAAAATGTGGTAAGTGTATTGCACTAAATTGGGAATAGTTTCACTGAGAGATCATTCAAAAATAGATCCTTGAACTAAGAATTTTGAGACTTCATGCTACAGAGCAGTTATATCTTCTTGTTCGTATTTCTTCGTTATATGCTTTTGAACAACCCCATCCCTCTTGTCCCTGCCAAAAGCAAAATTATATTACTTGCAGATTTCTGATGAGCAACATTTTAGACCCAGAAATGCAGTTGGAGATTGACACACATATTGCTAGAGGACAAGCAGTGTTTAGTGTTCTATTGCTGGTAGGTCTGCTTCAGGTTTAACAGTTATTTTTTAGAGGAATCCTATGCATCAGCCACTATTCACTCCCACTATAGTGAATAGTGGCTGATGAGAAGAATTTTTCTTTTTTTTATGGATGATTTATTTTATATATCGCCATGTTATTTTTCTGGGTATAACATTGTAGTAGTCTCCTAACTTAATTTAAGTACTACTACAATGGTCCTTAGGAGGATATAATGATTTGGAGATAGATTTGAAGACATTTAGGAGGAAACTCCAAAATAGGTACATTCGATCATAATTTTCTACCCTAGGTTTAGATTCAATATGTTAGGTGTATCACTTATTAGTCAAGACTTGTGTTCTAGTTTGAAGTTTTACTGGAATTGCAACATTAAAACAAATGTCCAAGTTCATTACTTCCTTTTAGTCCGTATACATGTAGGTTATATGAGTTAATATTTTTACTTTTAACCAAAATAAAACAAATTTATGACGACTGCTGAGTGTTGATTTAATGCAAGAGCAAACATGATTTTTCTTTAAAAGAATATTTATTTTTGTATTTTTAAAACTTCTGACATATTTTATTTGATTTTGAATAGATGGGGACTAATTTAACCAAGTTAGTGCTAAGTTACCTACAATGGCAGCCAGTCTTCTGATTATTATTGTTTTTTTACTCGGGTCCTATCCTTGTACTTCCATTCTTGGGGCATACTTTGCTTATTAGGTCTGCAATCTATTTGGCTAGGCTTTGCAAAATTTTTTTCTTTGGAAGTCTTTGCTTTAACTTGCAACAGTTCTGCTATTTATGAATTGCTCGAGTAAGAGCTCTTTATATATATATATATATATAACCCACCCATGGTAGCCCAAGTGATAAGGGCAAACTTGTGTGCATGAAACTAATGTCACAGGTTCAATTCCCCCCCAGGATCAAACTTCTATTTAAGTGGGAGGCCATAGCGGTGGGTTGCTGTGCTGGTCTCCACTGGGGTTTAGGCTCCATGGGGTGGTTTCCCCGCATAAAAAAAATACAATAAAAAAAGCAAAAAAAAAAAGACCTCTTTATAAACGGCTGTTTGATTATTGATTTCCTCTTACTTTTTTATCTTGTTTTTGAACAATTAAAGAATTTTAACCTGTGAATAATCAAATAATTTTTTGCAGCAACATATTTTTTTCTTGGTTAATCAAGAATTCGTCTTATTAGCAAACGTATTCTGTTTACCTACAAGATTTTTGAACGAATGTGCTAGAGGGCATTATTGTAATAAGTATAACTCATGAGGGTATAATCGTCAATTGATTGTTTAGTATATATAGTGGAACAGTGATGAATAAACACAAGTTTAAACAACTTGTTTTTCCCTCTTGTTTGTGTTCTCTCTGACTTTTACAACAGAATGGATTCAAGGTAAGATTGGATTCTGTTCATGGGTATTGTATTGAAAAAATTAGAAGTTTGAAACAATTGAAACTTTTAGTTATTTGAAGCTTTGTGCTTTATACATTCTCTTCCCTAAGTTGCATTTTGCAGTTTAAGGTATTTTTTTAGGCAAAATGTTGCACACCAAGTCTTAGAATCTCAGTTAGGAGCAAAATATTGGAAAATAACACCGTTTAATTTTTGGGAGTTTATCATCCTGCTCATGGTATGGAAATTCTGGGGGTTGTACACACTTCGTTGAGATTGTTGGGGGCTAAAACTTTTAATGTTTATTCATGTCAATGAGCCTCTTCTATACATGAGGCTCTCTCTCTCTCATTGTTCTGGGAATATTCATGATGATTTTCAAGCAACCTGAAATTTTTTCACTTGTATTTGCAGTAAGACATGTTAAAATTCCGGGGGTTGTACATGTTTCTTAGGGATTGCAGGCAGCCCTTATCTCTACCTCATCCTTCAGGGAAAATTCATGATAGTTTTATAGAATGAAAATGTTGTTTGTGAGGGGGGAGGGAGAATATCTTACTGCATAAATATTTAAGGGAAAAATAACGTGCTCTAAGATTATTTTCAATGATCAACATGACTGAATGGAGTGAGTTTCCATCCTTCTGGGTGCCAACTTCCAAGCCCCTCGCTACATTCTTTCTAGGCTTTTTGATGCCTTCATTTTGGCAAGGAACGAATGTCTGTAATGCCAAATTGGTCATAATGATAAATGGTTCCATTTTCAGCCGCCAACTTCTGTGCAACAAGATTACAGTCTTAAAATTGTGTTCCTATTTAGGGCCTTACATATCACGTGACACTTTTGAATCATATTTTGTAGATGGATACTTCTGAGAATTGGGAACCAACAACTCTATCTTTGAGACGATCAAGCTATCACATTAAGATCAATAGCACAGAAGCTGTGGTGATTGCGGAGAAGTTTTCGAAGGATCTGTCGGTATGTTCTTTACTTTATTAATACGTCCTCATTACATTTTAGTTGCTGTCATTTTTTGGTACAAGGTATGTTTTGGGCATGCAGTAATGGCAGTATGTAATATTAAATCCATATCACAATGTTCAATTTTATCAAGTGCGGTTCTGAAAGATTCTTTTGAAGCTGGTATTATAAATTTAGTATTTAAGCTGTGTTGAACTTCAAAATTTCATATCATTTTCACTTTAATAAATCATTACAATAATATTATTGTATGCTGTTCGTAAAACCTGCTAGGACCTGCAGTTAGTTAATAATGCTATGGGGCTTTGTCAATTGTGAGACAAAGAAGTGGCAAGAAGCAGGGGAAAGAACCAATGAGATAGAATGAAAGGAGGAGGAAGAAGAATCAAGAGAAAAAGGCTTAATGTACTAAACTAAAATCATGTCTTTTGTTATAAAACCTGAACTGGGTTGCATTGGGTTGGGTTTAATTATCTGGAGTTGGCATATTACATAGAATGCATATAATTAATCAATCGGTTCGGTCTGGTCTAGGTGAACCAAGTCACCTGGACCAACGACCAAATCGATACCTTCAGTTATTAACATTATGGCCGCTGTAACTGATTGATTCCTATAAGGAGCTGGCCAATTCCAGCCAGTTCCAGCCACTTCTAGTTGTTCTGGTCTGTTCCGGTTTCATTTGTATACTCCCAAGAAACCTGAAATATAATATCTTTCATTTAATTTTTTATGACGGGGGAACCACCCCAGGGCAGAACCCTTAGGACTCACCCATGGAACCTAAACCCCAGGGGAGACTAGCACAGCAACCCACCGCCATGGCCTCCCACTTAAATCGCAGTTGGATCCTAGGGGGAATTGAACCGGTGACATGGGGCTCATGCACACAAGTTTGCCCTTACACACTTGGGCTACCCATGGGTGGGTTCTGTCATTTGATTATTTAACTTAAAACATACATTTTGTAATTTTCATTTAGTAATAACACAAATCGAAAGTGGTTGACTTGACTTTTCACGAGTAATTATCATTCAATAATAATATATTTTTTTTATCTGTCATTCAGTAATAATATAATGATATAGTTAATGACGTGGCTGATAAAGCTCCATGCTGGGAGAATTATACACACACACACACACAAAGATGTTTTAAAATTATTTGAGGAGTTGTTTCTTTATTGGCTAGAAGACACTGCAATCACTTCCTATTTATTTGTTGCAGATAAAAATTCCTAGTGGGCTTTCAACTCAATTTGTTTTGACATGTTCTGATGGATCTTCTCATCCTTTTAGTACATACAATGTTCGGTAATTCATCAATTTTAAGCTTGGAATTGTTTTTTCATTCATATTTATGTCCATATATTTTCTATCTTGAAATATATTAGTTCATTTATGGAGCATATTTCATGAGGCTCACTAATCATATGCCTCTATTCATGTCATTAGTTCCAATGCTACAAAAATCCAAGTATTGGCACGATCAATTTACCTCTATTTTAGTACAGTGAAGTCATCAGCATTGGCATGATCAATTTGCTGAATAAAAAAACGGATTTTATTAAAAATGGTAAACTTTCCCCATAAATTACTGATGTGCTTTAACTTGACATTCTCATAAGGGACTAGAGTTGAACAAAAGGACATCCAAAACTTAATTGAAGCAAAGGTTTTGTATTTGATATGGTTACTCAACCTAACTATCAAAATGTGCTAACATATTGAGAAATGTGTCACTTATTACAGCCATTTATTTCCCTGAAACAAAAAAGTATTTATAATATTAAGGATAACAGCATTTACTGAAAGAATTCATATTAATAGGGTTTCACTTCTTTACAAGGAAGCGCAGGCAGTTATCAGAAGCAAGCTTCCCTTGCTCTTATTGTACGGCATATCTTTGTGATTTTAAACTTAGATGCTTGTGTAAAATGATCTTCTATTTTGTTATATGTGGGGACCATCGTTGATAATTTTCCATTTTGAAAAGATTGCAGCATGATTGCATGAGTAAGACTTAAAAGAGCACTCATGTCTAAAATGTAAATTTTTTGAAATAATTTTTTTTTGCAACTTCTTTATTCCTCGTTGTCTATAACAAGGACGTTATATATGCGATACCCCATATTGAGTTATAAGGGTAGGTGATGTATGGGATCCCATATTGCTTGAATGAAAAATTCTTGCTATTTGTAACGTCTCGAGGGAGCGGTCTAGAATGATACAATTGGAGCCCCTAAATGATAATGGTAGGTGGTGTATGGGATCTCACATTACTTGGGAATGAGAAGTTCTTTCTCTTTATAATCGTTCCAATAGGGCTCCAATTATATCATTGACTAGTCATTTTGGAGTATAGGCTCAAACGTGCCTTGGGTCATGGTTCCAATAGGCTCTAATTATATCATTGACTAGTTTTTTAGAGTATAGGCCCGCATGTGGCTTGAGCATCCAAATAGCAAGAACTTCTCTTTCCCATACAATGTGGGATCCCATACACCATCTTCCCTTATTAGTGAATATGAGGTATCACAATATATCTTCTTTGCATGTCCTATTAATGACTCCCCACTTCCTAACCTCTTGTTAAAGATCCTTATGCCTTTGATAAGTTGTATTTTTAATTGTAATGATGTCTATTGTGATGCCATTCTATTTCTTTTGTAGAATGCGTGATACTCTTGTATTGACCATGAGAATGTTCCAGAGCAAGGTATTGTTTCAGGTTTAAATCTAAATAAATCTATGTGCTAAGATGTGTTAGACATTTCTGTGGGTGTAATTTAATTATTTTGAAGTAATTGATGCTTTCTTTATTATACTTGTTGGATAGAACTACCATGCATAAATGTTATTGCTCATCAGTTTTTTTGCAGGTGAATGGTAATTTCTTAATCCCATGATCTCGACAGCTCTGATTATAGAAAAAGAATAATTTTAAAAGGAAATCATCCTGATAGTGCTTTTTTACAGTTTTATAAGCTTCATGCAGAAGATGAATACAATTTAAAGCATAGATGTGATTTTGTTTGTCACTTATGGATTAGAAAACAATATTGCTTCCATATTCATTGCATTGACACAATTTGCTTTTATATGATTAACCATCAGTATCTCTGTCATCGATATTTGAAACGTTTCTATTTTGAGCAGGCACTGGATGAAAAAAAGAAAGGAAGAGCCTAGAATCAGGAGTTCCAAGTACATTGTTCATAGGAATTGTTTAAATTGATGAAAAGAAGAAACAATAATTCCAAATAATGTGTCATGACAAAAGAATGTCTTAAGAGTTTTCTTATTTCCATTGTACTCTGGATTCTGATTGAACTAAAAGTTAAATTATGAAGCAATGTAGCAGTTCGCATGGATAAACTTTGTGATTAATACAATGTGTCTATTCTCTTTGTATCAGTTAGGGCCGGATGTTTCTCTCCAGATAATTTGTATGATGGTTTGAATTGCAATCTTTTGTTTTAATTTTTCTCTTTTTTTGGTATGAGACTATATCAACAGCTACTTCCACATGATACTATGGGGAAGGTGGGGAGGGGGGAGGGATACTGCCAAGGATCTTTGGTTGCTTCTTAGGCTGCAAAGCAATTAAGACAGTTCTGGCTTTAGCTTTTCCCTGGTCGTTTTGTCGTTGATTCCAAATAAGAAACCTGAAAGTTAGCCTGCTCGTCGAACAGCTCGAATAGGCTACAATGTATTTGTAAGGACAGGCGTCTTGCGAGACCATATGACATCAATTATGCATTCCTTTATCCGGTGATGTTTTCGGAGCCCTATTGTCATTTGGTATTAGAGATCTTGCCCAAACTCTAGAACTTAGGGACAAGTATTCTCATATATTTACTTCCCAAACATCACTCACACAATATTTTTCAATTTCAAATCTTTAACTTTTTCATTTAATCATGGCATTTTTTCAAACTCTCAAACAACACATAAAAAATAATATTACTTTTTCAAATTTTGAAAAAAAAAAAAAAAATTTATATAATATTTATATTCAATTTTTTTTTCTCTCATTTTTCAAAACTTAATAGAACATCTTAAATCAAATCATTTCATGATTATTATTATTTACAGAGATATTACAAATATCCAAATGGATCCTTACTGTTGCATCAACACTGACAAATTGGACACTCCACAGTATTTATTGTTCTCCTTTTTAAGTCCTAAGCAATATTGAATGCAATACATATTTATAGGGTCTACACACTACGATTATTTCAAACTGTAGGCCTTTTGAGGCATGAACACAAGATCTCAACTAATAATCCTGAAAAGTTCCACTTTTGGAAGGAGAGACTACTCTGCTGCCCCACCCATATATTTTTTTACTTAATGATTAAGAAAATGATTTTAAATGTATGCGACTGTGGGTGCACGTAACACACTACAAGTAAGCCTATGAAATTTTAATATGTGAGAGCATAGAATCTCTACCAAAGGCTAGATCCTAACCTATTGAAGCGGCAACTCTACTTTGGCATGTTGAAATTTTATGGGCTTGCTTTCAGTGTTTTACACGTGCCCTCTCACCAAATTACCTGGGGAAACAGAGCTTGTTATTGCATGATATTTTTCTCAAGAAATTTTGATGTTACCTATCATCATTAGTGAAAAGATGACATGACAGAACTAGAACTAGTTATACAAGAAAATATTTATTTATTTGGGTTTTGGTTAACCTCGTGAATAGGAGCTTCCAATGTATCCCATGAGGACCTAAATCTTATGATGTATCATGTTGACGTCAATTTTGGTGTGCCCACTAACCTGTTTTATACCCGTAAACAGACTAGGCCCTTAGTAACTAGAAGAAAGTCTCCGATGTCCAAGTTACTTCCTTTACGGGGAAATATATAGGAAAAGGAAGAGGAAATACTTGGATAGATGATCTTGCCTTTCGACTTACCTCCCTTTGGTTATATATTTATTGTTCTAAGCGTAGTTGCTGCCTATCCTTTCCCTCAGTACACCGCACCAAGGAGGGGTGGGTGATTCAGACTTGCCCTGTGCTTAACTGAACCCATAGTAGTTCCTACTGGCGCAAGTCTCCTCATCCACACCCCGTGGGTTTTTCTTAGTGCAATTTTGTTGGGCCATTCTTCATACGGGGTGCTAGGGTCCTGTTGTTGGGCTTAGGGGCCTTCTACCTGCTTGGTGTTGCACATTTTACCTTAGCAGTTACCTTGCAAATTCTTGCCGCACATGTATTGGCGAGAATTTAAATTGTTCAAGCCTTGTTGCCTCGATTACCCATTGTGCTACTCGCATTACATCAGTAGGCGGCACACTAGCTTTTCCTTACAATGCCAATTGTGTAGCACAAATTTCTCCCAAACATCGTTTCGTGTCAGCGAGACTAGTTCGGGTATATCTTTCATGGGTGGCACATGGCACCTTGCCCTTCGCTCAACGCCGACTATCATTTTGCCATCCTTTTTTTGGTAACTATGGTGTTTCAACTTTCCCCTTCTCCCCCTGTACCCTTTTCTTTCTTACTCTTCATGTTTCCATGGCTCCCAAAAGATCAGCAAGATCCTCTCAGGCAGGAGGTTCCTTGAACAATGCCTCCAATGAGGGTCCTTCACTGCTAGAGGTTTTTGAAGGCAGCAGGTGCCCTGCCTCCACTGCTCGGGCAGATCTTGACTCCGCGAGGGACCATTACAGAATCCTTGACTTGCTGGAGTTGACCTTGCCCAGACCCTCTGATAGGATTACGAATTGGCAGGGGTTGCCGAACTAGTTGGGTTGTACATAGGTATGTTTCTCATCGAGCTCCATCTCTCATTTTTTCGGTAGGTCCACAACATCTTTGACTTCCTCGGGTGGCATCGGCCCAGGTCCTTCCCAATGCTTGACGGACCATGCTATCTTGTAGTTTGTTTGGTGGCGAGTCCTTGAGGCTACTGGAGAGGAGATCTGGACCTCACTCATTGCGAGTTATTTTATATGGGGCGTTCATGAAGGGAATCGGTGTAGCTTCCATGCATGACCTAGTTTCAGGGTCGCCGAATTGGAGCCATGTTTCTCCCATGTAGAGAATTGGGACATGAAATTCTTCTTTGTTTCTGAAACTGGTTGGGAGTTTCTAGAACTAGTGGGGAGTTTTCTCCCAGAGAGGTTAATTGTGATGCCCCTTGATTCCTCTTGGAATCGGACAAACTCTGAAGCATTGGGACATGAAACACGGGGTTACTTGCCTCTGTTCATGACAGATAAAGATGCAATGCACCTAGCAATATGCAATATTCGCAGCAGATAAAGTTTTCTCTTTGAGCAATACTACGTACTAGATGTTCAAGTTATAGTGTAAGTCTAAAAGATCTATAACCATAAGAGTATTGGAGACAGAACTTCCTAAGCACATGAAAAAGCTAAGGTAACTGTCTAGTCGCCTCCTCTAGTCGATCGTCTGCCACATCTTTTGATCCTAGTAGTGTTGGCACATGGTCTACTATTTCAGGATGAATGGTAGTTGAGACTACTATGGTGAGATTTTTATAAATCTCACCAAGTTAACAAATAACTTAAACCGATAGTATAAAGATGCATACATGACAAATGAAATGACTGCATGGGCGCCATGTGGCAAGCCCTTTTTCTTCTTGGCCAGAACCTTCCGTTTCCCTTCTGCTCATTGTTTTTCTTGAAAAGACCAAAAGACTCTATGACTTGTGGCGTGCTCATGCCCTAAACCAAACCCTAAAGTCCTTTTTTGCACCCTCCTTGCGTATCTAGGTTCAATGAATCTTTAGAGCATACAAGTCTTTTCACAAAAATCCTAAACCATATCCTAGGGTTGGGCAGGCGCATGCTTGCAATGTGGCAAGTGGTGTGTGTGTGTGCTTGTGTCCCTTTGCCGTCCATTTCTCATCCTCTCTTCCCACAAAGATTTTTTTAGAATCTCGGCACTACAAGAAAAACGGATATTTGTGACCATTTTTTTATACGAAAAGGACTATTTAGGACGAAAACACTTATTTTAGCTGAAAATAGTCATTTCGATGGAAATAATTAGTCGCAAATAAATAGTTTTCTTGTAGTGCAGTGAGTGTGTGCGCCCCTTTCTCATGTAAACCCTTCATCTTCCTCATCATTACCTTCTTCTATAAAGCCCCAATTCCTAGTGTATGCATGACACTTGGCTAAGTGTTAGTTGGTTGCCCCTAGGTAGGCGTGAAGCTCCCTTGGCTGAAACCTTAAGGCCTCTTGGGAACTTGTGCGTGTGGCGCTTGGCATTTCCCATACACCATTTCCCCTTCTCCCACTTTTGAGTCTAGGTTGCACCTAAGGAATGAACTTGCATGTGTGCCAAGTGGCATGTGAGTGGGTGAGTGAGGCGTGTGCCCTAGGTGTGCCGACCCTTCCATAATCCTCTCTTCCTTTGGCTTATTCTAGAAGTCCTCATGCATGGTTGCCAAGTGGCAATGAGGTGCTCACTAGGAATGTCTCTTCCCTAGGTTTCATATGATGGGATTCCCAGGAAAGAGCAAAATAACCCTTCCTCTTCCAAGATCATTGCCCTAAACCCTAGTTAGGGTTTTGCCTAATTCCCTAACTAGGGTTTTGCCTCTCCTTGGCCAATTACCACCTAACCCTTTGGGCCTCTACTGGGCTTGGATGCATAGGCTATTAGGCCCAACTGATTCTTTCAAAATTCTAGCTAGTCAAACATTGGGCCAAAAATTCTAATCAAACTAAAATTAAAATAAAATAACAAGTGAAGGTTTTTGGCAAAAAAAATTGGGTTGCCACATCCTCTCCCCTTAAGAAAATATTTCATCATCAAAATCGATATAGTAACCATCAACCAAGAACAACTTTCTATAAGAATAGGGGTGTCAATTTTACTCGAAATTTTACCTCTCTTACTAGCTGCCGTGGAATCCTCAGATGATGAGGGGGATGGTACTTCATCCTCCTTCTGTATTACTGAGTCTTGTGATGTGTAGAATATCGTGTCCAAATCGTAATCGTAATACATATTCACTTTCATCTTGTTCAGCTTATGTTCTATTGCAAGTTTAGTATCTTCGATGAGTGACTTGAAGAAGAGATGTCAAATGACTATTTGGTATCCCCCTTTTTTGGGCACCAGCCCCTCTTAAATAGTCCCTTGTTTTCCCACAACAGCCCCCTCTCTCATCATCATTTCTGACATAGGAGAAAACAAGACCTAGGTGCATGGGTGCCAAGTGGCACCATGCTTCTTATTTTGACAAAACCCTCCCTTTCTTCCCTCATGATTGCCTAAATTTAAATTTTGGAAGCATTAAGACCCTTATGCATGAAGGACAAATGGCACAACTTGTTGCTAAGACTGAAGGCCTAAAATGCCCTTGGTGTGTTCCTTGAAGAGACTAGATTCAATGAACCTTCAAGGGTGGTTTGGTCCTTTAGCCGAAACTCTAATGAGTGGCTTCGGTGTTTGGGAAGTGTGCCTGGCTGCCATGTGGCAATGGAGTGTGTGTGGGTCTTACCCTAGCCGACCCTCTCTCTCTTCCTCTTGTCTTCACTTCCCACTAAGATTCTTCTAGAATCCTTAAAATTCATGTGCGCCATTTTCCAAAACCATGTCTTCCTCTTCCTCATGATTACACCCTTTTAGAGACTCTCATACTCCATGCATGCGTGAAAGTGGCAAAAATGGTGGTTGGCCTTTGTGGTTAGGCATGTAGATCCCTTGGCCAGACCCTAAAGCCTCTTTGAGACTTGTGCTTTAGATTTTGAAGCTTCCCTATGTGCCTCTTCCCATTCCTCATCATTGCATATCTTCTAAGAGCTCACCAAAATTGCATAGGTGGGCGTGTGACACTTAGGGTTCCGAAACCCTATTTTCTCTCTCTCCCTTCTTCCACTTTCACCTCTAGGTTCAATGTGGTCTAGGGGTAGGCTTTGCATGTAATCCATGTGGTGTGTGGGTGGTCTAATGGGCTTGTGCTCTACGTGTGCCGAACCCTAGACTTCTTCTCCATCAAATTTGGCTTCTTTTAGAAGCGTTCATGCATGCTTGCCTAGTGGCAACTATGTGCTAACTAAGAATGCTTCTTCCCTAGGTTCCAATGATGGAATTTCTAGGGAAAGCTAAAGGCTTTTGCCTCCCAAGTAGGCGCCTTCCATGCCCAAAATTCTAATTAGAGTTTCCTACTACGCCCTAAGCCCTTAGTGGCCGACTTTCACTAGCCCATGATGGGCCTCCTTGTTGGCTTGGGCGCCTATTCCCTTAGATGGGCAAGGCCCTTGTTGCTTCCCAAGGTCTCTTCATTCCAAAGCTTGGGTTAATATCAAATGGGCCTAAGACTAAGATAATAAAAGTGGTAAGTAATGACTTAGCAAAAGTCCAAGTCATCTCATACTATAACTTTTGGATACTTGCTATCATATGAATTATGAATTATGAAGTATGCTTATGATTATTTTGGGATATATCATATTTGATATATATAGTATTGCTAATGAAAATATTACACACTGAGTATATTGCATACTATTATATGCATACTAGGTGCATTGCATCTTTAACTGTCATGAACAGGGTATGTAACCTTGTGTTGTATGTTCTGACGCTTCAAGCTTTGTCAAATACCAAGCAAAGCCTGCGGGCATCAGAGCCTAACCCTAGTCTTCATCCAAGTGCACATCACGAAAAGCACCAGAGGAAGGAAGTCTTGAAGTTTCGGGTATGGAAAGAAGTGAGGTTTTCTTCAACCATTAGAGGGCTACCATGCTTAAATCCTATTGAGTATGGTTTTGCCAAGTTTCCATGATGGTTTTCATTCTAGTTGTCCCATAAGGAAATCACACGCTAGAATGCCTTGCACATCTCAAGGAGGTTTCGGCCATGAGGTTTTTACACAAAAAGTATGTCTTTCATACTTTGAGCACACACGGCCATTGGGGCTTTTGTTCTTACAAGCATGATTTGTCACTTTACCCTTAGGATTTCGACCAAGTGAAATGAGTGTTAATTCCGTTTGGCTGTGACAACCTGGACTTAGTAGAGTTCTTGCCTGTCTTAAGTTGTCATGTTATGCCTAAGTTGGGCCATGCATAAGGTTTAGAGTCCATAAAGAACCTTGAATTTTTATTAGCTAATTATTTATCTTAGTGTGTTTAGGCATCTAAGCGCATAAGGAAGACCCAGTAGGCCTTTGGATTTCGGCTAGCCCTGTTGTGCTAAAAGCCTAAAACCCTAAGGGAAACAAGGGTGTGGCGCCCCATCCCCTGCTTGGGATTGGATGGTGACTAAAATATCGTGACATGTAACACAAGCCTACATACGCATCGTATAGGACAGGTAAGATGCAATGCTCCTATGTATACTAGTTGTATGCAATAAATAATGCAGCGGGAAATATAAAGTTCGTAATGAAAGACTAAGTATGGTACCGTAAGACTAAGCATAACTCAAACATTACATTTAACATAACATTCATATCAAAAGTACCAATGAAAGATATGTTCATTATCTTTTAAAATATAGGTATCCAACAAAACTATTTTCTCCAAAACAAAGTGATAGATTACAAAAGGCCCCAATTCATTAGAAATCCAAAACATAATTCCTGGCATAGGAAAATGGTTCTTTTTTTTTTCCTCACAACTAGTTGGGCTTCTTCATTTTCTCAAAAAATCGAACCTTATCCCAATTTTTTAATCTCTTCAACTCATCAATGAGTTGCAGTGTTTCAGAAATGAGTCGGTAGACATTCTATATCCTATCCAACAAAGAGGGATCTGACGAGCTCTCATTGTTCTTCGGTACCTCTCGCTAGTCGAGGGTACCGTAGTCCTCTTGCATTTCACCATGAGGGTGATCTTCTAGACCTGTCATAACTTCTACAATTTCTGGTGAGGAATGGTAGTAGAAACTACTATAGTGAGATTTCAAGAAATCTTAGCAAGTAAACATACAACATGCAATGATTAACATAAACATACAAGTGGCAAATCATGGAATGCAAGCATGAACATGTACTTGACACATTATGTGACCAAAACTTGACTTATGCACTTGACTTTTTTCAAAAGACATGTAACATAATCTTTAGACTTTTCAAAAAACGTATTTGACATCATTTCGTGTCGATAATTTCTTATCTTATCTTATCGTGTTATTCATATTGTATCATATCATATCACGTGATCCATATCATATGAGTTCATTGTCTTGTTTTTATGACATATGGTAGACATGACACGACTCCCATAAACACCCCATGTTCGTGCTAGTTACCGCACCACCAACGGTTCGTAGAACATGGCAAATACATCTTATTCATAGTTATTATAACACAACAGTACTTCGTCAAGTTATTTGCCTTAGTCATTGCACCCAATAGTGTTCAGTACTACCTCATTCTGGCATCCTTTTCAAAAAGATCCATTCGAGACACGCCGATGGTTTTTTGTCGACCCAGGGGTTACCATTATGTTCTTAAGCGCTCTAGAGTGGACATAGGAGTTCCACCAGACCATTCTCCCGTCCTAACATTCGGGGTTGTGATAAAATATTTTCAGAAACTTTTTTTGAAAAGACCATTTATCCAAATACATGTGATATAAGACTTAAGACATACTCTTTCTTACACTTGATATGTGATACTTGAAATGCCATGCATGAAATAATCAAGCGTAACATATTCAGATTATGGTATGATAATATAGGACACATGAAATATCAAAACAATTTTATGAACATAGAAGAACATGACTTGGTCGAAACATCAAAGGCATATTAACATGGAGAAATTTCACTTTAACATGTTTCAAATTTGAAGCATAATAGATAAAAGTTATGGCAATGGTGAATGAAAACATAGAATCATGACAACATCACATGAATCTGAAACAATTAACCTTGCAATAACCGAATCTTCATGACACATGAAATATTAACATAACCTTAAGCAAAACGAAAACATGTGCTTGTGAATCATGACATTTTCAACATGGATCCAAAACATATAACCTTTATCATGATCTTATACAAAATCACAATAGAGTATTTAACTAAGTAAAACATATAATAACAATCAAAAGTACAATAACAAAGAAAAGATTTACGCAAATATATACACATGTTAACCAAACTAAGTTGAGTGTTTACTTACAAAAATCCTTCAAGAAAGCACTAACAAGTTGTAAATGAAAGTGTAACTTGTCAGTACAAGGGTTTTGAACCCTAATCTGTGTGTATTAGTGTGTGAGGTTTCTAGAGTTCGTCACTTGTTGGAAATAACTTAACCGCTCGACTTTAGGGTTTTTGAACATGGAAACCCTTTAAGTTCATGTGACCATGGCTGGGTCACGAACATGTGAGTAGTGTGTGTGTGCGCGCTTGGCCGATTGTCTAGAGGATGTAAGTCCTCAAAGTTTCGACTTTTCTCCATTCCTTAGGAAACCTTAACTTATTTCAAGATGAAATAACCTTGAAATCGTGTGTCCTTTGAAAATCTCAAGCTCTTTGGAGATTCTATCATCTTCTCAAGTGAGGTGTGAGTAGTGTGACGAAAAGATAAGAAAACAAGGTCTTGACCTAAGAATCCTTCATACTTGGTGTCGTGGCCCTTCCTTGTATGTAGAGAAGAATGGTTTTCATGTTTGTTTGGAAAGAAAATGTGAGAAAGCGAAGAAATTTTCAAGTAGTCTTGTAATAGAATGTGGACAGATGAAAGCATGTAAAATCCAAAAATGGCAAAAGAGAAAAGCTCTTGGGCATGTGGCTCCTTCCCCTTTATATAGAACTCTCCACAAAATCCTATTGGTTGTCAGTGATCCATTGTATGAAGGACAAATGGCTTGTGACTTTTCCCTTTGGTTGAATGTCCCTTTACCTTCTTCATCATTGGATTGCTCTGGAAAGGCTAAAAGGCACATGGATGTGGCGTGTAACCCCTCTTAGTTGGACCTCTTGGTCTTCCAAATCCTTTTTTTTTTTCTTGTCTAGGTGCAATGTATCTTAGGGCAAAAGAGTAAGACAACTATAAAGTCTCTCCATTTTCCTAAAAAGTGATGCTTGCATGTGTGTGATATGGCATATGCGTGTGTTTGTCTCCTTGTTGTCTACTTCCTCTCAGTTTCGCATGAAGATCTTTTATCTTCTAATGCTTCTTCCCTAGGTAACCTTTTCAAATACTTAAGGCTATCCTTTGTAACCTGACAAGTGGCGCATGAGTGTGTGTTCTTGAGTGTAGTGGCCAAAAGTCTAGGGTTAGGATAGTCATTTTATGTTCAAGTCCCTTCTTCTTCCTTCTAGAGACACTCATCTACTAGTGCATGGTTGACAAGTGGCAAAATGTCAAAAAAGTCACTTGAGTGGGCGTGTGGGTGAGGGAAATCCGAAAATCCCTTTTGTCCCATGGGTTTTCTTATGTAAATCTCTTGAAATGATCACTTTTGTCTTCCTTAGGCACCACTTCCCATAAAAATCTTCTTGGAACTCAAACAATTGCTAAATGGCATGGGGTGTGCGTGTCGGTGAATTGGTTGAGTGGCCTTTGGCCTTCTCTAGGTTATCCCATCATTTTTTCTTCTAGAAGCCTTCTTACATGAAAGATAAGTAGAAAATCAAAGGGCTTGTCACTAAGGTTGGTGTGCATGTCTTCCTTTGCTTTCCAAACACTCTTCTCTTTGCCTCTTAGCCCACTTACACCTTCAGATTCATGGGTCTTACATGCGTGACAAATGGCACAAACATCATGGCTTAGTCATGTCCCTATGGCTCTTATAGGGTTTTTGGGCTCGGGCCCACTTAGTTGGACAAATTCTAGGGGTTTTTGTGACTCTTTCACTTGGGCTTTAGATGCTAAACTACAAGTCTAAGGCCTTTATCCAACTAGACTTAATCTCATGGCCCTAAAATAATATTAAGGCAATGAAAAATAAATATGGACAAAACCTAACTAGGTTCGGGTAGGCCACTTGTCACACTTTCAAGGCCCAATAATCTAGACAAGAAGGGGTGAGAGACTTAGGGTTTCAGTAACCTAAAAGCCCTAACACATTAATCATGACAAAGGAGCACCAGGTTTTGACATGAAGAAGGGTAGGAGGATTTTTTAGAAGAAAGCAATCATAGAGCGCCACGGGAAGATAATGATTACTTGGCCAATGCACCCATTCACAAACCACCCATGTTTTTCATGCCACTTGTCAAAACTATGTGAGTTCTAAGAAGATTTGCATGGGAAAGTGGCGCATGGGAGAGCTCAAAAGACTAAGGCATATTTTACCAAGAGATTAGGGTTTCGGCCAAAAAGGGGTTCACGCCTACCTAAAAGGTTTCAAACACCTTTATGGGAAATTGAGATGGGCAGCCAACCAACACACACACATGCCCTTGCCAAGTGGCAAGCATGCATATGCCCCGTCTCCCAAGAATGATTAGGGTTTAGTGAAAAGACCCTTAAGCTCCACACACGTTGGATTTAGGTCATGTTTTCTTATTTATAATTAAGTGAACATTTTTTTACAGCTTGCTTGAATATATTGCTTTGTTTTGAATTTCTATAAGTGGACTCTCAACCTACTTTGGATAATATTTGTACATCATATGAACTTTGCATTCTTATGTGCTATTATATGAACTAATTGATTGGTTATAATTTCTTGCTATGTGATGCCTTGTAATCAGATTTGTATGATGTTCTTACTATGATTACTTGTTCATGATGTTTCAGGTATGCTTAGAAATACTAGCTTGAGTTGCTTGTTATAACATGTTTGTGTAAGTCTCATAAGATTTGGCCATGCATATGTGATTGGGTTTAAGATATTGCTCTTTTACTTTGGTATGTCTAGAATATTATTGTCTATATTTGTGAATTGAGTATTCGAATGTTCTATTTTTTCAAGCTGTATATGAGATGTTCAATGTTGTATCACATGGTTACATGATTCTCGGCATTTACATGTTCACATGATGGATTAGAATAAAAGTATCACAAGTTTCATGTCACATGCATTTGGATTATGTACTGTTTTCAAAGAAAATAGTTTGTACATGTTTTATCACAACCCCAAATGTTAGGACGAGGGATTGCCCTGGTAAAATTTCTCTGTCCACTCTAGAGTGTATAAATTAGAGTGGTAGCTCCTGAATCGATAAAGAGGGATAGCACCTAAAGCTAGTGGGTGTCACATGTGTTATATGCAGTGAAGGCAAAAGGGCAAACTACCCACATAGTAAGGATTATGACATAGTCATCACAGTCAAGTGGGCCATTAGGTGATGCAGTAACTAACAGGAAATCAATGGTGCATAGAAGAGCCGTGAGATATCCAAATTACCTGTTACAAAAAGTGTACAAGGCAATAAGTTAAAGATGTGATATTTGTAATGTGATATGTGCAAATGGAAAAGATGTTTTGTTGAAAAGTCAAAAGATCTCCGTTACCTATTTTAGAAAAAAGTCAAATTACATGAATTAAGTTTTTTGTCAAGTATATGTCCATACATTCATTTCATGGTTTACTTTTATATGCTTATATTATTTGTTGTATGTTGTCTGTTTATTTACTGAGATTTTTCGAAATTTGAAAGATCATATAGAATGGCAGAAGTTGTGGCAAGTACTCAAGATCTTAAGCAAGATGAATGAAATTAATGACTTAGTAGAAGACGAGTTTATTGTTGAAACTCGCTATAAGTACATTGTTGTCTTTTTAAAGCTCCCCACTTAGCGTCTTAAGGACATTCAAGATGTTCTCAATAGGGATGATGACAGGTCAGGATTGTCTGAGTTTAGCTTCAAATTTGAAAGATCATATAGATTTTGTGAATGGATATCTTAAACATGCGTATAGTTACTTAGTGAAGGCAAAGAAGGTTGTCTCAAGCCTGGGGTTTCTAGAACATGAACCCTTGCAGACAAGGGGAATCTTTTTACCCTGATTAACGAAGGAATTCTTGTATTGTGCTAGTTTCTAGTGTGATTGTCAAAAGGGAATTATGGTTTACCTTTGGGAGATCCCTAATGTTTTTGAGAGACTACATAACATTGTTTATCTGGGGAATTTGAACTATGAAATCTTTTGGAATTATAGTCTAATGGTACTATGATGTTATGCAAAATTGCTCTCAATCTTACTTAGATTTACATGAATTTTCCCTGTGATTTATTGCATATTGATATAATTACAATTGGTGAATTGCATCTTAATTGTCATGTATGGGAGTATGTAACCTTGAGTTATATGTCCCAATATTTCAGTCACCATTCAATCCCAAGCGGGAGCTGGGGGCGTCACATCGACCCTAAGGTTTTCTCATATCATGTGTTTATGTGAATGAGGCATGAAACAATAGAGAGGTCATAGTGTGGAAGAAATGACCTTAAAACCGAATAAGGTTAGAGGGTTATAAGCCTTAATACACAAAAGACATGTATAGTTTTTAGTATTTTGCTTTCAAGAGTCTAATAGTCTAAAGCATACACTTTTAGCTTGCTTGATCTTGGAAATCTTTTTAGAGTTTTTTAATTTAGCCTCTAACTTACCATTGGATAATACACTTAAGTTTTCATGTAAACTTTGCATCTTGTTGTTTATATTGAATAATGAAAGATTATGCTCAAATGTTATATGACTTAATGATTACAAATGGTTTATATGAAACAAGGAGTATAGCATGCAAACGTAAGATACGAGTCATGGCATGTAGCAATAGCAATCCCATAATCCAATTTGAACAACCAACATGCAAAGTTTACTTAAACATAAATACATTATCCAAGAGTAAGTTAGAGGCTAACTTATAAATTTTTCAATGTAAAAATATCAACGACCAAGCAAGTTGGAAGTGTTTGTTTTTTAAACCATTAGATTCAGATTCAACACTAAACCAAACATGTATGATGTGAGCTAGGATTTTGTGCTCTTAATGCGACTCGACTACTAGCTATTTCTCATTGTCTTTTGTCGTGAAGGATGCAAGTGTGCGTGTGGCTTACTTGGTATAACCCTAATGGCCAAAATGGCAAGTTCAATTTCTTGGAATAAAGATCAAGTGGAACCTTACACAAACCCTAGCAAGAGCCAAGCATGTTTGGCCCTTCCAAGGTTCATTCACTTTTTCTTGTTTCACCATCAAGCTGTCCCTTAAAAGAGGAACCCTAGACAACCATACCAAATTGAGTTACCTTCTTTTGGTCAAACCAATACTCCCTTTGTCCCATGGGATATACAACAAGGCGATATCACTTTTCGTTCAGCTTTTTTAGGCCAAATCACTTCTCCAGCTCTTGTGTGTGTGTGCACGTGTTCATGTGGAGAAAAAGAAAGGGAAATCAATGATTCTTACCTTGCCAAAACCCTTCTTACCATGGGGTTCTTGGTTCCTCCCTGTGCTTGTGTGAATGTGGCATGTGGGTGGAAGAATGATGCTTGTTTATATTCTTCTAAGGTAGGCGAGAAAGAGAAGAGATGAGGGGAGAGAAAAATCTGAAGTGAGTGAAAATGACTCTTGGTGTGCCTTTGGTGGGGGTAAGGGTGTCGACCATTAGATGCCGCTCTTTTATATCCTCCTTCAACCTAACTAATTCTCTCTCCTATCATTATTTCTGATGTAGAAGCCAAAAACTTTCTTTTGCACAGGTGCCATGTGGCGCATTTCTTATTGCCTTGGCCGAAAACCACATCTTCTTCTTCCTTCATCATTGCTTCTCTTGGGGATGCTAAGGGACACTTCTTGCATGAGAGACATGTGACATTTTCTTACCCTAGCCTCTCATCATTTCTTTTATGGTCTAGGTTCAATGAACCTGTGCAAAAGACAAAGGGGCATGTACCTTGGCCGAAACCCTAGAGATCCTTCATCATGATCGAAACCTTTTAGAAACCTTATGGAGCTAATGCATGAATGCCAAATGGAAAGTGGAGTGTGTGTCCTTTGCCATGCCCAAAAACCCATTTCTTTTCCTTCCTCTTCTACTTTTAGGTCTAAATACAATGAATCTAGTGGAGGGATATGGCATAATTGCCATGTGGCATGTAGCTCTTCAAAACCGAAGCCCCTTTGACTTCTTCCTTTCTTGAAAACTCAAAGGTCTCATCTTGCATGTGTGCCAAGTGACATCTTCTTCCTTTGGCCGAAAATGGCCTTTCTCTTTCCTCCTTTAAGCTTCTTCTAGAAGCTTGATTACATGCTTACCAAGTGGCAAGTTTTCTTGCCAAAACCGAATCCCCTTAATGATTAGGGCTTAAGAAAACTCAAGGGTCTCTTCTCCATTGGGCTCCTCTTCCATATTCCTAAGTCCTAACTCCAAAACCCTAAACCCTAATGGCCGAAAATCACTAACCCTTGGGCTATCTTGCTAGGAAAGGTAGGGTCCATTTTACTTACAAGGTCCAATCTTCACAATCTTTTGGGCTAGATTCTAATTGTACTAAGACAAAAAATGGAAAGGTAACAAGTGAGGACTTGAAGGATTTCACCCTCGAAATCGGTATTGAAGCTATCAAAACACAATTAAACTAAAAGGGTGTCAACTCACTTGAAGGATTTTGTCCGTTAGGTGCAATCGAATTCTCCAATGAAGAAGGTAGTGGTACTTCATTCTTTTCTTCCATAACCTAGTCTTGGGAGAGATAAAAGATCGCATCCACATCGAGGTCATAATACATATTCATCGTTAACTCGTTCAACTTGTGTTCCATGGTGGCCTCATCATCTTCCAAAGGTTGGCCTTCCTAACAAACACAAAGACTATCAAATGAGGTATTGGAGATTTCCAATGTTAAGTGCCCTCTAGCTCGAGCTAAGCCCTCATACTTGTAACCTCGTAGCATCTTTCCGGACTAATGGGTCATGTGGAGGTTGTCGCTCTTCATGTGGCATGCTCCTCGTAAGAAAATATTTCCTCTAAAGTCCTCATCCAACACATTAGTGCAATGATGCTCAAACTTCTTCATCTGTTGCCAATGAGCCGTAATCATTTGATCTCGCCTCTCTTGTTTGCTCCTTCATCTATGTTTCTGCATACTTCTAATCTTGGCTACAAACAACGTAGACATACGCATAGTTGTTCTAGTTCGTGTCATGCCTTGTTATCAAGGGTATGGTTGACATGTAGTAAAAACATCAATCAAAAGTTGCAATCAAAGAAACATTCTTATTACCAAGTCATCGAAGAGAACAATCAAAACATACATAGAATTCCAATCGAACCCAACTGGTTATTACATCTCTAAGATACAAATAAGTGAGGATATTTAGTCCTCATCAAATCCTCTCTCTCCCCGGTGGCTTCTTGGAAATCTGGGTTGTTCCAAAGCACCTTGACTAGAGATATCTTCTAACTCCATGGCTCTTGGTCTTTCCAATCAAAAATTTGAATTGGCCATTCTTCATAAGATAGGTTAGGTTGGAGCTGAATATGGCTTGGTTCCATTACCACTGGTCATTGTTCTCCAAAGCTCTTCTTCAAAGAAGACTCGTGAAACACGTCATGTATGTCTTGCATTTCCATAGGGAAGATTAACCGATAGGCTACTAGCCCAATTTTCTCTATAATTTCGTATGGTCCTACATATCGGGGACTTAGTTACCCTCTTTTACCGAAACGGACAACGCCTTTCGTGGGTGACACATTGACGTATACCTAATTGCCCACCGATCTAGATTTCTTCTTCTACCGTTGGCGTAGCTTTTTTGCCTACTCTAGGTTGCTTGCATTTATTTGTTCCTTAATCAAAAGAACTTGTTTCCTGACTTCCTGTAAGTATTCAGGACCAAGCAGTTTTCTTTCTCCGATGTCATCCTAGTATAGTGGAGATCTACACTTTCTCCCATAAAGTGCCTCGTAAGGCGCCATCTGAATTGTGGCTTGGAAACTATTGTTATAAGTGAACTCCACCAAAGGCAATTACCCTTCCCAATCTCCCTTGGTTTCCAATACACAAGCTCGGAGCATACCTCTAAGGTTTGTATAGATCGTTTTGTTTGCCTGTCGGTTTGCTAGTGATAGGCACTCCTAAACTTTAAGGTGGTGCCTAATAGGTTTTGCAAACTCTGCCAAAACCGTGATGTGAATCTAATATCTCTATCCGACACAATCGATTTGGGTACTCCATGAGGAACGAACACGAGTTCAAGTGCCAAATTTTAGATCTAACCTTAATTTGCTCTTTAAAAATAGGCAACCCAATTATAGTGTTAACCCTAACTTTCCTAAAATAGAAACCTCAAAAGTCTGGAACCTTACCAGAAGGGTCTTCTAATTTTCTTGATACAAGTATTTTTAATTTTCAACCACTTGTGTTTTTACTATCGTAAAAAATAGATTCATAAAGTTGATTAAATTTTAGACAGTCAAAGTAGGTAACATTATTAAATGGCCATTTTAATTAGGCACAACTCTTGTTCTCTCTCTCTACCCTAAAAAACTGAAGTTTTCATCATTATAATAATAACAAAAAGTTCGTTAGTGGATGATATAGCTTAAAAAAGAGCTAAATACCTTTTAGTAAATGCCTTTTTTCAGGTTGGATAGAAATCTATAAGGTCCTTTTTTGTATAAAAATAAAAGAATAATATTAGATATAGGCTTCGTTTGGATGTACAACTCATCTCAACTCATCATTACACTTTTTTCAAATTCCAATACAAAATATAATAAACAATTCAATTTTTTTAAATCCCAAAACAACTTTAATATTAAAAAATAATATTCTAACAATATTTTATTATTTCAACTCAACTCAACTCAACTCACTTCAACATCCAAACCCACCCTATAATCATTGTTGTACAAATATTGCTGCACATTTCCTTTGAAAGAGTGAAATCCGCTATTAAAAATTTAAATTTTCCTTTTTGGTCTTATATTTACTATACACAACACTTGCACACCTTATGACTATAAATATCATTTATTTAAAAATAATTGAAATGTATTTTAATATAGATAAAATAAAATTATCAAATGATAATAAGTGATATAAAAAATTAGATTTCAAAATTGTTTCAGGCGTACATATTACAATTTATGAGAAAATGATGTGCTCAATGAGAGCAAATCTCCTAATCCAAAATTAAATACCGGTATCAAGGTCTACTATAGATAATTATAAAGAATGGGCTAAAGCTGCAACAAAAAGTGGAAAGTTTTCAGAGCTTAGACTCTAGGACTGTATTATTCTATTTTCTTCCAAATTTTTTTTTTATGACATTCTTATAATATAATAATAAAATCTTGGGAAAAAAGAGCAGCTAAAATTTAAAAAGAGGGATTGGAACTGACTTCCCCCTGACATTGCTTTAGAAAGAAAATATTTTCTAGAAATATTAGAACAATTATAGTACAATCGCCACCCCAAGGATGACGTCCTTACAGAAGACAAGAGCATCATAAAATCAAAGAATCGCCAAATCGAGGCAGAGTGAGACACGCATCAGTACACTAATACTCCAAGCTGAACTGTTAGTGTTTGTTGAAGAGGGTAGCTCTAATCAATGAAGTTCACTTGCTTCAGAAGATTTTTGAGTGGTTTGAGGAGTAAGCGAAAAGAATATTCTGTCTCATGTGAATATGAACCAATCTGCTGTTTTACTCTATGCTTACTCCCTTTCCAATCGTCTAAACCCGCCGCTTCTTCCATCACTGCCGAGTTCCCGGCAGTATCTTACTGAGCAGCACAAAACAATGGACTCCCTTCCTCTACCACTGGGGCCTTTCTTTCAAAACTATATATATAGTATGTACAACTGATCATCCAGCATTGCTGGCAACCTCTGCAGCTCTCTGTCTCATCATCTCCATCACAGCAGCTCTTCGCCGTGAATCAGACTGCTGCTGAAGCCTCCTCAAATGTTCTTTAAGATCTCTGAACAAATTTAAGAAAGCAAATATTATAACAATCACCAAACATACCGTATATAAAGGAATGGAAAAAGAAGTTGGCAAGCCAATGATGGTAGGGAAAAGGCTGATCCATAAACCTGCAACGTGGCACGTGGCATTCAGATTCTTTGCAAGCTCGAGCATGAAGTTGGAGGAGATACCACATTTTCTTACAGAGAACACAACCTCCAGATGCACGGGTTTTGCATTGTATCCCATGGCGGAAAAGCCCCTTAACCTTGCGACAATTTGGGTACTGGCACAGTGCAGAACGACATTGTGATGCATGCACGAGAAGATCAAGCATCTTCCTAAGCTGCAATGTGAAACAAGCAATGATTTAAGACCCAATTTTCATATATATAGTTTAAAAAATTGTAATGATCTTCATATTACATGGTCGTAAAAGTCTTTCCTCAAATGTATGCACAAGGTGATAAAGAAGGTTTTTTACAAATAAGTGAAAATTTTATCGGAGAAGGCAAGAAGCTTAAACCAACTACACAGGACATACAAAAGAAATAAATAATTAGGAATAGAAAAGGATATAAGAAAAGAA
>QEOT01002956.1:469764-505681 GCA_003123785.1 Pterocarya stenoptera
GAAGAAGAAGAAGAAGAAAGAAAAACAGAACAGAAAGAACAACAAAAGTGCACTATCTTACATCTGGTCTTGCATGTGTGCACGTGCCCTGTTCATCTCGGCCTCTGCAGTAAACAGAGTAGGCAGCCCCCCGCCGCCGCTGCCCAGATTATGCATTTGCTGAGCGAGCGCACTCCCATTCTGCTGGGGCAGCCCTGCCTGATTGGGCACCTGCCCCGCCCCCGACATATGAGCCTGCACATTCATCTCATTTACCTCCAACTAGCAAGCACTGCATAACTCAGTCAGATCCCCACCTTACAATCTCCTGCTCGTTCCACCACAGTCAAACACCACATAAACTAACCAAATAATAATCATCATAATAATCAAATCCCCAAATTATCAACTAACTGAAATGGCACGAATTTGTGATAAAGAAAAAAAAACAATTGGATGGAAATAAATGAGGAAGAGACCAATCGTAGTTCTAAAGTACAATCAGGGGCAAATAGGTAACTGAGAAATTGACTGAAGTTGATTAATTTATTTTTCTCCTAATTTTAGTAAGTAAACCCTAGGTGAGGTGACTAATCGAAATGAATCGCATCGACGAGTAGAGATAAACCCTAATACGAACCTTTGGGGACGAGCGTACGAGAGGGGAGCAGCGGCGATCGGAGGCGAGGAATCGTTCGGTGAGCTTTCAGAGATAAAATCGCGACGATCGCAGACTGGACGCCGAATCGATAAACGTAGGAGAGAGGAATCGAAGGAAGTCGGCGAGAGAGAGCGAATTGAGTAGGGAATTGAGCACGTGCGCACGGTTTGAAGAAGCAGAGGGATGAATGGAAAGGGGTGAATCGAATTATCGAAGGAAAGGAAAAGTCCGTGTGGAAGAGAGAGAAGGGGAGAGGGTCTAACGTTTGAGGTGATGTTACATATTACGTGAATAATAGGAAAAAAATATTGATAAAATATTAAATAATTATAAAACATAATTATAAAATAATAAATAATAATAAAGTCTTCACAAAACACTCAATTATTCAAATGGAGTCTAACTGCTCTTTGTATTTATAAAATTTCTCTACTCATCTTATTTCATTTCATTTAATTATTTTAAGTTTCTTAAATTTTAATATAAAATAAAAATAATATTAAAAAATATATTTTAATAATATTTTATTTAATTTTTAATTTTAATTTCTACTTATCTTAGGGATATGTTTATTTATTTTGAGAAAAAATTATAAAATTAGATTTTTTAAAACTAATTGGGAACAACATGGGAGGATATATATCGGATAGGACTATTTGGTATCTGAATTTACGATATTGCCCATTAACGTAACCACAAATCTACCCATCCACGAAGTACCACGATCCACCTATGTTTTTTTTTTTTTGGATAATCAGGATTCACCTATGTTGTTATCCTCTAATCCGGGTTTCCTTAAAAAAAATACTGATAATAAATCCTTGGTCGGTATTTTTATATTTCCACTGTCATGCTCAAAGTTCTGCGAGAATAGTACTATTTCGTCGGTAATATAGTTCATTTTGTAAAATAATTTGCATTTCACATAGAAAAACATCGTCTCATCTTGATAGTAATTTTATAGTGTTACACATAAAGGCTCATTTAGTGAGAAAATATAAAAAGTAAAGGGCAAAAATGCAAGAAAAATAGAGAGAAATAGAGAGAAAACCCATGATTTCCATGGGAAAACTAGAGAACTAGGAATTTATATCACGAAATATATAATTTGAGGATTGCACCTCCCATGGGTGAAATATTAGTGACAATGAGGCAATCGGACGAGTAACGTGCAACCAATCAAGAAATAAGGCAAGTAGTATGTTATAGAGAGTTTGGTAGATGCGGGATGGCACAAGGCGATGAAAGATGGTTCGTCCGACACCAGGCAATGATGTGTTGACCGTACAAGAGCAAACAACGGGCTAGGACAACCTCAATGTAGATATAGGAGCTATACGAGATAACATGAAAGTGCTCAAATAGTGGTAGGTGTCATACATAGAGGCTCACACTCCACCAGAGACGTCATATATGGAGTAAGCTTGTAGAAGAAAGATTACGGACCTGCAGGTCATATCATTTCATCTCAGAGGTGTGGCTTAGCGCCATATAAAAGACCTTTACTGGAGGAAGGACTGCGGGATTAAACCAAGGCAAGCTGCAAGAACATGCACACCTTATCTCGTTAGTCACTCAGTCTCTATCGTTGTTAGGGGTCCCGCCTAACAAAAAAGGCATGTCTTAGAGTGAGATGAAGACGCATGAATGGAGAAAAGGATGTGTGTATTGGTTAAGAATGAGTTATACAACTTGGTCAAAGTTATAAAATGAAAATGAAGGTAGAGAGAGAATGATGAAGGTGATAGTATGACTTAACCTTTAAAGTAAGTATTGGAAATTCACTTTAAAGAAAAAGAATGTGATGTTGAATGCTATGTGTTGGGAATGTGACCTCAAGTGGGTCACAAATTACGGTTTTTGAGAATTTAGAAAATTGTGATAAAAGAATGTAGGGAGGATGGATTGAATAATTGAATGAGTCTAAGTAAAGGAAGTCTAAGGGCTTGTTTGAAAATAAGGTTAGGTTTGGATGTTGAGATAAGATGAGAATTTTTGAAAATTTTGTGAATAGTGTTAAGATGAAAGTTTAAAATATTATTTTTTAATATTATTATTGTTTTGAAATTTGAAAAAGTTAAATTAAAATTTGAAAAAGTTGAATTGTTTATTATATTTTATATGGGGATTTGAAAAACATGTAATGATGAGATAAGATGAGATAGAGATGAGAAATCTCATCTCTCCCCCCAAACATAACCTAAATCTCATCCCAAAATTCTAATCTCATCTCATCGCATCTTTTTCCTAAACATAATTCAAATACAAACATTTTCAAATTAATCATTACAACTTTTTCAAACTAATCATTACAACGTTTCCAAATTTTAAAACAAAAAATAAAAAACAATTCAAAATTTTCAAATCCTTAAACAAAAATAATATTATAAAATTATACTCTAACAATATTTTAATTTTATAATATTTTTTATTCAACTTTTTTTCTCTCATTTCGCAAAACTCAAAAAATACTCAATTCAAATTATCTTACTACTATTCACTAACTATCTTACTACTATTAATAAAATTCTTATCTCATCTCACTTCCCAAACGAGTTTTAAGTCAATGATAGTTTTATGCATTTCTAAATTTAAGTTGCATATGCACTTGCAACGGAAATTGACATTAAGTTATATATGCATATAGATTGTCATCTGACATGCACATGAATGAACTGCATGAAATGATAATGGCATGGAGTCCAGGTAAGTGTTATGTCTATACTCTTCTAGAGTTTTTTAAATGATATAAAATGAAAATGAAATGTTTACTTAGAAAATAAATCATATTTTATAAAAGTATGCTAAGGTATTAATGTTTTAAGGTATATATATGTAACGACCTTTTTTGGCAATCCCTTTTTATGCACCTCAAGAATAGTTGTATGCATGTGAAATGGATGTTATATGTAGTACTATTATCTTTATGTTCCATGAAATGAAATAATGATGTTTATGATTGAGGTTATGAAATAATATTTAAATGAGGATATGAAACGATGCTATAAAACGATATTTAAATGATGCTTAGAAATGACATTTAAATGATGATGTTTATGCTTATACTATGAAATGATGTTATATGAAATAAAATGGACTGATGAATTAAATGAAATGTAAGGAATGTTTTAATGAATGAAGCTACATGACGGCCATGAGGAAATGAATTATGATACCAAGAAGGGAGGGGCAGATTGCAATGCAGAATCGGTTCTATTGGTAGTGCACCCAATAGTTCTATCCTAACGGAAATAGATTCCTAACCTGTGCCTATAGGCGAAGTCCAAGTTCAAAGAACCGTTAACCCTAACACATAAGACGTGACATGTGTACCGACTAAAAGAAGTGATAAGAATTAATTGAATGAATGAGATGTTTTATCACTTTATGAAGGAATGTACAAGATGTGAGAAATGTTTTATGAGGAATGAAAACATTTTGAAAGAAAAACCCCCCACCTTGTAATATTTTCAAAAGAAAATAAATGATTTATATAAAATATGTAAATGAATGATGAATGCATGAATAAATTTCAAAGTTAGTATATTTTTATAATATGAAGTAATACTTACTAAGTATTCAACTCATTTTATTTTTATATATGTCCCTCCCCATCTTAGAAACAAAATGAAGACGAAGTATCAGGACCGACATGACCTATGGGAAAAGTGGTAGTAGCCTAGACGCATTTTATGTAATGTATGAAAGCTTCTTTTGTAAAGGACTTGTTTTAAATAATGTATGAGCTCATGTTTTGTAAAATGAGCTTTATATTTTAATTTAATGAATTCCAATATAAAATCTCTTTTAAATTTTTAAAATAGGTTTTAAATTTTAACTATAGAATCTTTTATATCCTGGGGAGGAAATGAATTTAAAAAAAGAAAAAAAGTTTAGTAATTCTTGTTTCATTATAAAACTATTTTTTAAAGTCTCACTACAAGGAAGGGTATCACACTGGTCACCTATTTCTGCCATCTTGTAGTATGATGAGACAAGAATGAAATACTCCTATCCAAACATATCTGAAGTCAAAGATGCATCAAAAGGACATCTGCCATTCTCACTCTATTTAAAGGATTTAGACGTGGGACAAGATCTTACTTTTATATCTTATTCACTAAAGGGCTTGAGAGAGCTTTTGATGTTAGAACGTAGGTAAGCTTCTAAGACAGTGCAAGGTATTGAGGAGTGAATGTTGTGTGTAAAAGGTATTACATTACTTCGGTATTATTTTCTCCTTTCTACAAGCATAAATAAATATTTCAAGCACTACGTTTCTAGTCATATATTACTTGCTGATTTCTGTTGCTTTCAATGTTTTTGATATTTTAACTATTTTCTACAACTCATGATGAGACTCTACATGGGAAACCTGGATATTGGGGTGTGTGTGTGTGTGTGTGTGTGTGGTTGTGGAGTTAGTTTCTATTCATAGCACGGGATAGAGAATTCCCTTGGACCATTCCGCCAAGCATTACCATGTATATGGCCTCACCTTATAGTTGGAATGATGGTGTCTGTAAGTTGGCCGCTGCTGAATAGAGTAACATCCCCAAGGTGACAAGTTTCAGTTCAAGTGCCTATGAGCAAAGTGTGTGCACTTATGAGCAACTATGTGCCTATGAGCATATGTTAGAGTGACGGGTAATCGTGTGGAGAAATATCAATACTTGGCTGAAACAGGCTAAATACTAGTTTTTATAGGTTTTTTACTTATATGGAGATGGGTAACTCCTCCCCATAATAGTACTATTGAGATTTTGTCTATTTGCATAAGGAAGGGCTATGTCCCTGGAGGGTGATTCCTCGTCAAGTTTATATGTACACATGTTTTTACTGAGATGGTGATTTCTCGCCAGGTTTTGAGGATGCATATAAAGGCAAGAGAAAAGATGATACCTCCCCACGCAGATATGTGGTCTTCCAATATTTACATGAATGTTTTTATAGCATCTTCGATAGCATTATCTTTCATTAACAGTCTTGTCCTAGTTGCCTAACCTACCTATGGTTTCGTTCTCAAGACTATAGACTTTAATGCAAGTTTGGACTCTAGCATGGCCCCTAAGGAAAATGAGTCAATCCCACCCGAGTCTTGATCGAGGAGGCTAGGACCCATATTAACACCAGGTTTTGAGGATGCATGTAAAGGTAAGAGAAAAGGTGATACCTCCCCATGCGGATACGTGGTCTCCCAATACTTACATGATTGTTTTCATAGAATCTTTGATAGCATTATCTTTCAATAATAATCTTGTCCTAAGTGCCTAACCTACTTATGGTTTTATTCTCAAGACTATAGACTTTAATGCAAGTTTGGTGTAACGACCCCGCCCTGCGAAGGGCGGAATCGTCTCTTACGTACCTATTCTTAGCATATTTTTATTTTTATTTTTTTTTGTTTTCTTCTTTTCCTTTATCTTCTTTCATACATGGTCGATCCGATAGGGAAGACACTAAGCGTCCGCCTCTCTCTCTGCAGTAATGCCTTGCTCCCCAGCCTTTCCTTCATTTCCTGGATGTTTAAAACATTAAAACAAAAGTGAGTCTAATACTCAGTAAGTAGTACACCATGCAGTGAACATACTAGGCATCTATTCTTTTTCCTTTGAAAATGTGCATACATAACATTTGCATTTTTATTTCATGCATAAACATTCTTAGACATGACTAAGCTTTCATGCATAAACATTCTTTTCATACACTTCATGCTTTACATCTTTTCATGCGTAACATACTTTTCATACATTACATTTTTTTCCACTTTCATAGGTTATTGCACATTATTACGCCCCGCGTGCTAGGGTTAGCGGTCTTTCAACCTATGGATTCGCCCGTGGCCATGGGNAACTTTTAAGTACTTAAACTTATGCTTTACTTACTTAATACCATTTAAAGCAAGATATAAATTACAAGACCCAAGCAAGATCTCTTAAACCAAAACTCTAGTATCTAAAAAATAGATTACCAACCAGCATCAATAAAAGGCACATGGTACCAATATATATATATATATATAAATTAAAATCACTTTAATCATCATCTATGATTAAACCAAGTTTAAGAATAACTTAGCATAAATTCGGAATATAGGAAATCACATAGCAAAAACCCACTTTAACATATTTGGTTTGGGCTAAAACTAGAGCACACATACTTATTTGTAATAAAGGAAATTAACTACATCAAAACATAAGTTAAAACAACTCAATAGGCTTTCAAAATCACATTAAAAGTAAATAAGTTAAATTAGGATTTTTACCTTAAACTCTTAGCTTCTCAAAGCAAGCTTACTAGCTTAAATTAAATTTCTTAGTGGCTTACTTAGGCCATAGATCCTGAAAAAGCATGCTTAAGATCACAACTAAGTTTTCATTAATATAGCACTTAAAGGCATGATAAAATCAGAACATAATTTAGGCTTAACCATCAAGAAGAACTCAACAATATAGCTCCTAATCACATTCGGTTGAAACCTAGAAAAAAGAGCACATGGCTGGAACCAACATGAGGAGTTACACGGCTGGAAATTAACAGGAAAAATGGAGCAACACATGGATGGAAATCACAGGACATATACACGGCTAGAACACACCAAAACAGAGCATACACACAACACTCTTATCCCTCCATCCAAAAACCACTTAGCTAAGGCATGAAATAGATGAAACAAATGAATGATCAACTCAGAAAATTACTGCATAGGAATAGGTTTGCACAGGAAATTCAAAACTCTCTATTCACGGCATAACTCACTCGGCAGTCCCATAATCAAAAGAAGAAATAGAAGAACAGGGCACTACCTGGTTTAGCAAGCCACGAATGGAAGAGGAGAAGGAAAACCGAAGGACCAACCCAACGAATCTCATCCTCTTTGAAGGTGCTTCAGCTGAAACTCAAATTGAGAGGGAGCAAGAGAATCAGCTTGGAGAAAGGAAGAGGCGTTCGGTGCAAGAAAACCGAGAGGATCTTTGTGCCAAAATGGAGGGGCTGCACATGGGGCTTGCAGAGAATTCTTCTTAGCTTGCTCAGGAAGCTGCATTCGGCTTGTAGAGGAAGAAGAGAGGGATGGGTCCGAATGGCTTAGGGGAAGGGTCGGTCAGCACTTGAGGGAAATGAGTCAAAGCTTCCCTTGGAAGCTAAAGGGATGGATGGTGCGGATTAGTCCATAAAAAAAATTATGTTTATCCTATGGTGAATAATATTTGGGCCACTCTTCAATTAAATAAAAAGGTAGGGGCTTTAGAAAATATATCTTAAGATCATGAAAATATTTCCTTAAATTATTTTAATAATCCACAATAAAAAAATAAAAGCACACATATATTAAAATACAATAATAAAATATTAAAATCATAAAAATCTTCATCTCAAAAATATTTGATTTAAGAAATTAAATTAAAGGAAATGACTTAAGGACCTACGTAATGAGATGCGGGTATTACATTTGGACCCTAGCATGACCCTTGAGGAAGATGAGTCAATCCCACCTGAGTCCTGACTGAGGAGACTAGGACCCATATTAGCACCAATACCCGCTATAGTTTTCTAGTGCTTTTCGTAGGATGTACATTATCGAGCCTACTGCTAATGTTTGTAATTTTGTCGGCAGCCTATGGCAACTACTTTATCTATCCTAGACAATGTAATGTTTTGAGGTTTATGAAGGACGAGAAGCCTATTTTTTATGAAGTTTAGTAGTTTGGTACATACTTGTTTACTTTGTAACCTCAACGTGTCCCGTTTAATTATGTTGCGTTGTCATAAATCAAATTTTTTACACATGTACTTCCCTTGAGATTACTACACACCTAACAATTCCTCTGGGTGTTGACCGATCGACCAGCATTTTTGGTACCACGGAACCTCACCTAATCTTTCATGAGAGATGAAACCCCACAACTTGGTATCAGATAAGGGTGTAAATCAATCCAGTCTGGTGTTTCGGTCCATCATTTTCTCAGGATCGAACAGAACCAGTAGCTATCAATTTGGTTTGGTTTGGTCCAGTCCATTCGGTCTGGCCTAATTATTTGATTATTTTTTTCATCTTTTTTTTTTTCCAAATAAATTGTGATAACCAAAAACATGGCTAGATTACATCCGTAATTATTTTCATTGCCTTAGTATTATTTTTGGGCCATGAGAGTAGATCTTGCTGGATATAGGCCTTGGATTTGTAGATAGTAACCCAAGCTCAAGAGAAGGACAACCAATCCCATGTATACTCAGCCACCATAAGAAACCCAAGCCCAAAAACCCTAGAAACATATGGCCCATGACCAAAAGCCATTGCTACTAGTGTCATGTGTCATGCATGCATAGCACTATGTACCTAGACGTGATAGTGGGCTAAAGGAGAGATAGAAATGTGTTTGGGAAGCCAAGGGAAGACATGCACGCAACCCCTAACTTGATTGCCACATGTCTTGCATGCAAGAGACATTCTAGAAGAAAGGAACAGGAAATGACCTAGAGAAGGCCAAGAGACATTCGGCCAACTCACCCAACAAGCTTACATGATGCCACTTGGCAAAAGTTTGAATTCCAAGACTGATTTGCATAGGGAATTGGTGCCTAGGGAAGACCAAAGGAATTTCCTCAAGGGATTTGCATAGGGAAGCCCAAGGAACAAAATGAGGGTTCAGTTTCCTACACCACACGCCCATCCAAGAATTTTGTTAAGACCTTGCCACTTGTCAACTATGCAAGGAGTTTCTAAAAGGAATAAGAAGCGACAATTACACAAAATGACTAGCCTACCCTCACCATTACACCCAAAGACACACTCACACACGCCACTTGTCACCTTACAGTTTCAAAATAGATCATTGTTAAGTGAAAAGTCACCTAGGGAAAGGGCACTAAGAGATGAAGAATCACCATAGGAATTGGGGAAGAAGGTGGACGGCTAGGGCAGGCACATTCTTATGCCACGTGTCAAACATGCAAACCTTCACGTTTTGGAAGATGAAGAGACTTAGTGATCGATTTACCTTTCTACCCTAAGATACATTGCATCTAGAAGAAAATGGAAGGGGATTGGAGGACAAAAGAATTTGGCCAAGGCAAGGGCCACACGCCATGAGCAAACTTTCCACCTTCCCAAGACAATCCAATGATTTGGAAGGGGAAGAGGCATTCAGCTAAAGGGAAGAAAGAAAGTACACTTGTCTTTTATCAAATGGACCATAAGAATGAATGAGAGCTTGAGAAGAAGAATTCTATAAAAGGGGAAGAGAGACACATGTCCAAGGGTTCTTATTCCTTTGCTATTTTTTAAATTTGCTTATGCTCTCATATTCTCCATACCACTTCACACCAACACTTGAAAATTTCTCACATTTCTCTCACTTTCCTTCCAACCAAACAAGAGAGACTACTATTCTCTAAGCCCAAGAGAGGATCACAACACTAGTAAGAAGGAACCTATGGTGAGAATCTAGTATTTTCTATTTTTCTCTTCATGCCACTCACGCCTAACTCAAGGAGATGATGAAATTTCTAAAGAGTTCTAGATTCTTGTAAAGCACATAGTTCAAGGTTATTTCGTCTTGAAGTAACCTAGGGTTTTCAAGAAAATAGGGGGAGCTGAGATTTTGATCCACACAATTGGCCACCTACATGAACTACACACATGTTTAAGATCTAACCAAGAGTCACACGGATTTGGAAGGGTTTTCATGTCTAAAAATCCTAGAACCGAGTAGTCTTGAAGTTTTCAAGAAAAACTGATAACCCGAAAACCACACACACTCATGCACTTGGATTAGGATTTTTGAAACCTTTGTTCTAACGAGTTGTACATCCAATTTACAACTTTCTATTTGTTTTCTTGAAAGATTTTTGTAAGTATACACTCAACCTAGTTTAGCTAACATACGTATATATTTGTGTAAATCTTTCATTATTATTACCAACTTTGATTGTTAATCTATGTTTTGCTTAGTTGAATATATTGTTTTGACTTTGTACAAGATCATGAGAGAAGTTATATGATTTAGATCTATGTTGAAAATGCCATGAATCACATGCTTATGTTTTGGTTTTGCTTGAGGTTATGTTGATGTTTCAAATGTCATGAAAGTTTCGGTTATTGTGATGTTATATGTTTTGGATTTTTATGATGTTGCTATGATTTTATGTTCAATGCATACATGCCATGACTATTGTCTATTATGCTTTAAGTATGGAATATGTTAAAGTGAAATTTCTCTATGTTACAGTGAGATTTTTCTATGTTACATGCCTTTGATGTTTCGGCCAAGACATATTCTTTGTTCATTAAGTTGTTTTGACATTTCACATGTCATATGTCATCATACCATGATTTGAATATGTTATGCTTAATGAGTTCATGCACGGCATCTCACGTGTCATATGTCATCATACCATGATTTGAATATGTTATGCTTAATGAATTCATGCACAGCATCTCACGTTTCATATGTCTAGTATGAGAAGGAACACGTCTTAAGTCTCATGTCAAGTGCATTTGGGTAAATGATCTTTTTAAAAGAAAAGGAAAAGTGTCTAAAAATATTTTTTGACGACCCAAAATGCTAGGATTGGAGAATGTCCTGTGGAACTCTTATGCCCACTCTAGAGTGCTTAAGAATAGAGTGGTAATCCGTGGATTGACAAAGAACCATTGTATCTAGAATGGATCTTTTTGAAAAGGATGCCGGAGTGAGGTAGCACTTACGCTAGTGGGTGTTATGACTAAGGCTAATAACGCGACAAAGTACTGTCATGTTATAATGAATATGAATAAGACGTATTCACCATGGTGTACAGACTGTTGGTGGTGCGGTAACTAGCAGGAACACGCGGTGCATAGGGGAGTCGTGATGTGTCCATCATGTGTTATAAGAACAAGGTAATGAGCTCACATGATATGGATCATGTGATATGATATGATATGATCTGGACCAGGTGATTCACAAGATATGAAATGATGTCAAAGGAATGTTTTTCCTAAAAGTTCACTGAAACTATTACGTCTTTTGAAAAAGGTCAAGTGCATATGTTAAGTTTTGGGTCACGTCATGTGTCAAGTACATGTTCATGCATGCATTCCACGATTTCCACTTGTATGCTTATGTTAATCATTATATATTGTGTGCTTATTTGCTGAGATTTTTCAAAATTTCATTGTGGTAATTTCCACTACCATTCCCCACCCAGAATGGTAGAAGTTTTGACAGGTACCCTAGATTTCATAGGACTATGAACCTAGATGGCTCCATGATAAATGATGAGTTCACCGTGAAGGCTCTTCACGAATTTACTGTAGATATTTTAAAGTACACGACCTCGTTTTTGGAAAAATATTAGTTAACATTAGTAAAGCCGAGATTGATGCTACGCTTACTAGCCCAATGAAGAACTTAAGATTTTGGTGGAACATAGATTAAATGTCAACTTTCCTTAAGCGATCTTTCGAGACTATGGTTGAGGCAAAAGAGATAGCAAATGACTTAAGATTTCTGGCACCCAAGCCTCAAAAATCACATGGGATCTTTTGGTACTTGTCTCCAGATAGAGCTGTAGTAATGAAGAGATTGGGAACAAAAAATGTTTGTGTTGAAAAGACATGACTTGAGGTTTTACTTCTGTGAAAACAATCTTTGATGGTCCTGTGTTTTGGAAAACATGAACATATCCTTCATTTGGGTACTTTTGAAATGAAATCTTATGTCGAAGGCAATGTTTGGGTTATGCATAGTTTTACGGTACCTTGTGCCAAAACAATTGCTTTAGGCATTGCCTAGTTTCACACGAATCTTATATTTTTCATTGCATTAATTATTGCATACTGCTAGTATACTTAGGAGCATTGCATATTATATGTCATGTATGAGAGGTATGTAGCCATGTGTAACATATTCAGGCATTTCAGTCACAGCCCAATCCCAAGCGGGGCTAGGGACGCCACATAAATTAATAAAAAAATTATATAAATTTCTAAATTAAAATTAAGTGAATATTAATGTGGATTATGTAATTAATTAATTAAAAAAATATTTTACTATAATTATATTTATGACATTGATAGTTACTACTTATTAATTTAGACTTTACTCTTTAGTATGCATAATTATTAATAATGTCATACATTTTATATATGGTTAATGAATATTAAATAATTTCATTGTATATAAATTATTTATTATTACTTAGGTATTTTAAAAAAAATTACTTAATTATTTTAATTAAGTGTAAATAGTAGAGTATGTATGATTGTATGATGTATTAACTATTTACATATAATGAAATAAATTATTATATGATTTATGATTTATTATTAATTGATAGCATATATTATTTTATATTTTATATGATCAATGATAATAAATTAGATGAAATTACATCATTAACTTATATAATTATTATATAAAAATAATATATTAAATTTTTAAAAATATTTTTAAAAATATATATATAGGAGTTTGGTCCGATTTGGTCTGGTGCGGTCCAAAATTTGTAGATCCCAGGATCAGACCAAATTTCATTGGTCCACATATTTTGGGACTGAGACCGACTGGTCCAGAATTTGGTCTAGTCCGATCAGTTTTGTTGGTATGGACTGAATTATTTACAGTCCTAGTATCAGAGTTGGGCATTTGTGCATGACTCTAGGCAACTCTTAGAAATATTGGGCTGCACCAAAAAATGGGAGTGATATAGTATGATAGGTTGAACATTCTAGCATTAAGTCTGACCTATGCTTAAGATGGTGAGGTGGGATGGTATGTAATAGGCTTGGGCTATGTGGCAGGATTTAATGATGGTGCGACCGAGAGTTTTGTGTGGAGAGTGAACATCGAGTGATTATGAAGGAGGATCGTCTGACGGAGGAAGGGATGAGGAACTAGCTAGAGCGCTAAACTGGATATCAGATATGTTGGAACAACAATATGAGATGTGTTTCTGCCATTTGCAAGTACAGTCAGTAGTAACCCCTAGAGAAAGAAGGGGATGCATGTACAAGTGATTTTTGGCTCATCGTTACCCAGGATTCTTTAGAAATAAGGGACTGGTGAAGGCGAAAAGGTAACTATCCGACATAGAAATGACGTTTGGAGTGTTCAGATGCACCTAGAATCAGAAGGTGCTAGATGCGAGTTACCTACTTCAAGGAGAAGCAGTTGTGTGATAGACCTAGAGGCAACTCATTACTATGGAACTAGGAGCCATGAGAAGGATTTTGTGGGAAAAGTTCAAGAAAAAACTTGATGACTGATATTTTTGGGAGATTACAAGGAACTTGAGGTTAAAGGAAATATGATGGTAGAACAGGACGCTGCCAGATTTTTGGAGTTAGGATGGTTTCCCCTCACCTTCTTTTTATGGAAGCCAAAAGGGTGGAGATATTTCAGGATGGGTTGCAAATCACATTAAGACGTAAGTAGCTTGCCTGGAGATTACGGACTTCCAGAAACTAGTCCATAAGGCATCCATAGCTGAGCGAGACAAGTGAAATTCGTTGGCTGTATCCCCAACTCTAAAAGAAACAAATGATTGTAGGCCAAGGGAGTAGTTTAGGAGCCTTGCAAAGGTTCATATATAGAGTCGGTGGGTGACCACCAGTCGTTCTAGGATCGCGAGTGGGTTGAAGGATGATGGTATGTGACATTTGTCATGGAGCAAGGAAATTGTCGTCAAGCCTGAAATCTATGCTATATATGTCGTTAGATGAGACATTTCGTTTAGGATTGTCCTCAGCTACCTGCGGTGCAGCAAACAATGCCAAAAGGAGGACGTGGAGGTCTAAGGAGCCTGTGGAAGCCAGAGTGTATGCACTTAGCCCAGGAGAAGTCGATGATAATATCATGGAAGTGCAAGAAGCTGGCATTATTACAAGTATGAGGTTATTATTCACCATAGTTAACTTCCTTTGTAGTTATCCTTTGCGTATAATAAGTAGTGGCAATTATCATAGGAAGGGTTAGAGTGCCACACATATATGCAAGCGCTTTATTCGACTTTGGAGCTTCCTAGTCGTTTGCATCTTCCATGTTTGTTAAGATGGCTGGCCTTCGAAGGATGACCCTACCAAGTGGAGAAACAATATTCTATACTAAGATAGCTAAGGGATGCCCATTGGAAATGGAGAGAATGACATTGGAGGCCGACCTAATTGTGTTTGGTACACTAGGCTTCGATGTTATTTTGGGAATGGACTGCTTATTTAGGCACTTTACGAGTATAGATTGTCATTTGAGAATGGTAACCTTTCAGGAGCTAGGAATGGAGACTAGGATCTTTAAGGGAAGTAAACCATGATGATCTATGCTCGAAGTTTTCACCTCGTCGCAAGCTAAGAAGGAATTGGCAAACGGAGCTGAGGCTTACCTAGTACACCTAACGTTGACAAAAGGAATGCGTAAGGAAGTGGAGGACATACCGGTAGTAAGAGAATTCCTGAGAGTCTTTGAAGAGTTGTCTGGAATGCCCCCTGCCAAGAAAATAGAGTTTGCAATTGACTTACAACTAGGGATTGTTCCAGTCTATAGGGCTATAGGAAGGCCCTAACAGAGTTGAAGGAACTAAAGAATCAACCACATGAGGTATTGGTAAAGGAGTTCATTAGACCCAGTACCTCGCCTTAGGGAGCGCTGGTACTATTTGTGAAGAAGAATGATATAACCCTTAGGATGTGTATAGGTTATTAGGAGTTGAACAAGGTGACCAAAAAGAATAGGTACTCACTACCTAGGATAGATTCTATTTGATCAACTGCAAGAAGCTGCAGTCTTTTGCAAGATTTGGGCACCACCAACTAAGGATTAAGGAAGGCAATGTGTCTAAGATGACTTTCTAGACTCGGTATGGTTACTCTGAGTTAATTGTAATGCCTTTTGGGTTGGCAAACACCACTGTAGCTTTTATGGACCTTATGCATAGGGTGTTCTAACCATTTTTAGATTTATTTGTAAGTATTCATAGATGATATTCTAATATACTCCTGAAATGTGCAGGAGTATGGAGAACACCTAAAGTTGGTGTTAAGGACCCTCTAGGATTATCATGTAACATCCCACCTAAAGGCAATTTAGAATTAGACTGTAGTAACCCATGACTATGGTTAAAGTGGAAGTAATGATTCTTAAGGAAATATAACTTTTGGATCATGATTTGGCGAAATAAGTTTCACCCTTGGTTAGTGAGTATTTTCCTTAGACTCCTAGAATAATATGGGTTTTAAGGAAATAAGTGCCAAGAGGCCAATAGTTGGACGATAAGTGGCATGAAGGAACTATTATAATGGGCTTGGAAATTGGTCCATAGCAAGCCAAGGGAGTTGGATGGATTTTGAAGAAGGCCCAAAGGTTGGTTATAATAAAGGTCCAAGCTTAATAAGATAGAAGGCCAAGGATAGGCCTAACTTAGTAAGACCTAAGACTATGGTTCAACTTATTGAACTATTGAGACCAAGGAAAGGCCCAATGAGATTTAAACATGAGGCCAAAGAAAAGGCCCCTTTCAAGGCCCACATAAATGTTTAAATCTTTGGTAATAATGGCCCAATAAGATTGCAACATTTGGAAACAAAGTTTAGGATTCTCATTTCACTATTGCAAAGGGTTATGCAAGATATCAAACCATTGGATTTCTGTAACGCCCCACTTAAAAGCACCTTAGGCCTTGATTCTAGTAACCATGACCCTAGCTAAGTAGAAGTTATGATACTAATGCATAGAGTTACGAGTCTGCAGACAACGTAGTTCCAACGTGAATTGTACTACGGTCACCAGCAGGTGCTCACAGTGCTAATGGGGAGCTGTGATGATACCACACTTTATGTTATGTTAATCATGGCTCTATAAATAAGAAATGTTATGCTTTTAAAAAAGATGAAATGAAAAATGTTCTCTGTAAGAAAATGTACATTAAAGTTTTTCTGAAGGATGCTGAAGTTGTGACAGATTATAAGAGGACCATGGGGAAACACAAGCGGGGTGGTCCCCCAACAATTAAGAAGGCCTCCAAGAGCCTGAACACTTTGCGGAGCCGATAGTAGAGGAAAGGCTAGAGGTAGCCGATAAGTTCATTAGCGATGTAGAAGATCATAGCAAAAGACAAGCCCAATTAGGATGTATTTTTGGGATTCTAGTATAAACAATGTTTTTGAATTTTTGGTGAGCTAAGTACTAAGGGTTGTGGTTTAAAACCCTTATTTTGTATTTTGGAAGTTTTTGAACAAGTATCTTGAGATTTTAATAGTTACTTCAGTTCGTATCATAAATTGTTCTAGGATTACGTAGACTTGAACCTTTTTACACTGCAATTATTGCATAACCTATTTTTCCTAAAAATCTAAAATTTTCGTAACCTAAAATAACACCACTTCTTAAATAAATCGATATCCACTTAATGTCTCAGACTAATACATTAAAATCTAAATTGTTTCTATAAAATAAAGTATATGGCTACATATGTACTCAATTAAAAATGAGTCTATGTAAAATACATCTTCACTTAATATTCACTTAACATAAATCCAACTGAATCACAAGACTACTTAACATCAAGCCCAACTTAAAATATATATCCAAAATTTAAAAAGTCAAGCCCAACCCCTATTCCACCAAGGCTTTTTCTATTAGGGCAAAAAATGTAAAAATATTTAAAAGGGCTTGATGACATTTTCGTAAATACTAGGGAGATCATGACCATCAGGTTTAAAGCTAGCTCAAATATATTTTTCAAAGATTCAAAGACATATACATGTTTCTGGAAAAAGAAGAAAAAAAAGAAAAGAAACCGAAAGAGAAAAAGGCTTAATGTTAGGATGAAGAGATTACCGAGGGGTAGATGTGGCGGAGACACAGGCAGAGCAGGGTGGTTGAACACTTTGAGAGAGAGAGAGAGTGAGAGTGAGAGAGAGAAAGAACGGAAATATAGAGCACAACTTGAAGGGAAGAGAGATGGAGAAAGACATTGGTGGAGCTCGGGCATGGGCTTACCGAGATGATAACGATAGACTTGGAGTGGCGTGAAGTGCCCAACAACACTCTCTGTGCAGGTGGCGATGACGTGGAGACGAGCTGGCGACGTGGGGTGGCTGGTTTGTGGCTCACGGTGGGGAAAAATAATTCCTTTGTTTCGGTGTGGTGCAAACAGAGCACTCCCGTTGAAAATTTTCGGTGGCTAGGTAGAGAGGTGTAGTGTGAAGGTTTAAGTAGTGATGGTTGAGGAGAGTAAAAGAAGAGGAGGTATGGCTTGCTGGGCATGCGTGAAGTGGCTCTCGATGGTTGATTTCTTGCTTTGCGATTCGTGTGCTCTACATCTCATGTGGTGATCTTCCTCTACTGACCATGGGTGGTACACTGTGTAGCTATGGCTGTGTTGAGCTTGGGACTGAGCAGTGGGTTGGTTTCTTTTCTCTCGGCCTAACCTGGTGCTATGGCAAAGGGTTTTAGGTCAACAACAATGTGGGAGTGATGGTTTGTGGAGGCACAATAAGGTAGGGCTTGGGAGTTGGGTAGTGGCTGGCGGCTTGGGTAGGTATAATAGGGTAGGGCTTGGGTAGTTTGTACATGCCTAAGATAAAAATATGCATATATATTATATATATGATTGGAAACCCTATAGAAAAATGAGAGAAACAAACATGCATGGGGGACGTGCATGGGCATGGAATTGATCCTTGGGTTCTCATGGACTTGGGCCTTTTTGGGCCCATTTCAAAATATTTGGTCCACATCTTGGATATTGTATAGAGTTAATAAATTGGGCCGGTTAGAATAGTCCAAAAATCTCTTTGGGTGTTCGAAATTTCCTAAGTCAAGTTTTTAATAAAAATTAATGGGCCTCGCCTCCAATCCTAAATTAACCAAAGTCGTCCCATAACTAAACAAAAAGATTCCACCCGATCAAATGATTTTAACTTAATTATCAACCTCAATAAGAATCCATACTCTTCTACCCCAAAATTATTCGTTACATACCAAGTGGACTTGTCATATCTATTAATCCAAAAGGAAATTTTTATAGAACCTGCGATTAGCTTAGGCTTGATACTAGGCCTGGGTGTTACGCCTCCCTGTCAGTTTTCTTCTCACCATTTATCCCATTTCTCCCACAAATTCTATTTTCTTCCATCTCTCCCCTCTCTCTCTCTCTCTCTCTAATGCGCTAAAGCCAAGTATAGTTGTCGAAAAGTGACTTGCACCACCAATATGATTGCCCCAACGCTTCAACCCTTTTGCTCCTCCACCAAAGCCAACACTCAGCCCCCATCTTGTGGAACAACAGCCCCGAAGGAAACCACCCACAAGATAAACCACTAGAACTAGCCCCACGATATCCTCACCCAATTGCTTTTCCTCTAGGTGAGACCCTGGCATCTCGTTGCTTTTTCTCACGGCCTCCTCTCCGTTACCTCTCTCTCTGATCTTAGTGTTGTGCCGCCGAGTGACCACCTTCGACTGCCGCCCACCTCCCTGCTCTTCGCATCGCGCCGCGCCTCCTCTCTCGGTGAGTATTGGAATCCTCAGTCGCATATTGTTTTGGTCTAAAGCACTTCACAACTCAGTTTTCCTTTTGTTTTCACAGTTTTTCCCAATAAACCCATGCATCTTATACATATTTCCTAAAACACCGTCCCTTTAGATGGCTTCTAAATTAACCTAAAGTTTGTGTTAGTATTGTTTTTTTTAATTATATAGCTTATAGAGAAAATAGATAAAGTTTTGAATTATATTATTAGTAATGTTATTTTTCTAAAATATGAATTTTTGATGTAATTAGTAAGTGCAAAATTTTATTTTATTTTGAACCCATGCATTATATGAATATTTCCCAAAATACCCCTGGTTATATGTTGGGTTTTGTTTTTTTTATATTAAATTTACTATGTGAAGGCTTGGTTTTAAGTATAAATATTATTACAAAAGATAATTAGGGTTTTAAAGTATATTACTTTTATTATATTATATTATCTAGTATTAAATTTTATAGTTTGATTTCAATAGTTAATAAGTTAGAATTTATATCTTAATCGAAGATATTAAGCGGATATTGAGGAATTTAAAAGTGATGGTATTTTCGGAGTTATGAGAATTTTAGGTCTTGAGGTATTAAAATAGGTATTTCAGGTGTAATTACGAAGTAACTGTTGAAATTGGATATTTATTCAAGTTACATGAATTTTTCTATAGGTGATGATTGATATTTGTTTGGCACTGTTGTGAAAATTTTCTAAAAAGTTAAAAAGTTTAGGTAAGCGGTTCTTATGCTAGATTTGCATAAAAAGAAATGAATTGATGTTGATTTGTAAAATTGTATATGCTGTTTGAAAAGAAAAGGTAAAAAACAACCTCAGTATATATTTTGCATTCACTCATGAGATATGTATAAAAGAGAAAAGAATGTTTTTGACATGAATAATGTAGACATGATCAATATTTGACATATTTCTGAAATGTGCAAAAGAGTAAATATGATGTCTGTGAATTTTTATACATGTGAAATGAAAATGATTTGGATCTATTTTTTTTTATCATGAATATGTTCGGCACGTGGTTTGATATGATATGAATATGAAAAACCTTTGGCATACTTATTTGTTTTGATTCTGATTTTGAATATGATTTTAATATGATGGTATTAGTTCATGTGATATGGTTGGTACCAACATGATATGATATGATATGAGTGCAGCCACTTTGGAAACAAAATAGTCTTTTATGTGTTCTTTCATGTGTGCATACTTGGGATTTCGAGATTGAAAAATGGAAATTTTCACAATATGATACTGTTTGATTTGGCCACCGGGGATAGCAGAAACCCTACCATGGGATTAAATATGGTATATGATATGATATGGTACGATACGATAGGATATGATAAGATGAAGATGTTCAGTTATGTTATGCCAAAGCGTTTTTGAATATGAAAATAATTTTTAAATATGAAAAGGGTCTTTGAATATGAAAATGATCTTTGAATATGAATAATTGATTTTTTAGTATGAAAAGATTGAAAAATCGCTCTAATTTTCTGATAACACATTTCTGAGACCTGCATATAAAAATGAAATGTTTTGTTTCTGTATACAGAACTTTCTGAAAAGGCTCATGTTCACATACTAGTATGTGTTCTCTGTTTACTGAGTTGTTGAGAACTCACCCTTTATTTATATAACATTTTTTAGATAATTTTGATCGTACAACTGGGAATCAAGACTAAAAATCACGTATAAGGCTACGTAAGAATAGTGAAATAAGTACAAAGATGGTATTTTGGTTATTTGAGCATTTTACACCTTTTTTTGTGGGGCCTTACACATTTGGTCACCAAGACACTGCAAGAAATTTGCTTTTTAGGGATATTAAGGCAGTCATTGATCAAGGAGTTGTGGCTGTAACAGACTCCTCACACACAGAAGACACGCTCAAAGGACCTGCAACTTCTAGAAGAAGAATCTCCAAGTGACCAATGAAAGAGCTACACCTGCCCTAGCTCTAGAATATTTCCATGCAACAGAATGAATGAATAGAAGCCGTAGGATCGATCTGTATTTGATCCTTTGAGAAATCTCTATAAATGCATCTCAGGAATGTAATGAAAGATATATTGAAAAACAGAGGAAGTTCATAGAAATCTTTGCTCAAGCACTTTCCTTGCTCTTTCCAGTTTATATGCTTTTAGTTTAATAAGGGATGAAATCCTTTAGGGACACAGTAAATTTCGTCCATAAAAGTAATTATTGAGACAAAAATTATATTTCATCCCAAAATATTGAAGAGATTTTTTACGAATTTGAACAAACAAATATATGTTTGAACTAGACTTTCTAGGACGAAATATATATTGCGTCTCAATAGAGAAAACTGTTTGAATGTTTCCAAACTTGTTCGAACAGTATTGTAATTCAGGTTCGAATGTTGACATAACTATACTAATAATAGTCATGACGGGAAAGTATACACAATTGTTAGAAACCGTTCGAACATAATATTTAATCATTCAAACTAATGGATAAAAGATTCGGAAACGAGCTAGTTTTGGTACAAGGCTTAATTTATTCCTTAATGACAGCAGAACTGCTTCAAAAAGAAGTTTACAGTTTTGGTGACAACCTCGCAATAAGAAAAGCGACAACTCTTAGGACGACTTAATTTAGAAAAGTAATTAATACTATATTCTTGTCATTGGTACAAATGACCTTATTCGGTTACGTAATTTAAAAGCTGCAGTACTGGTCTTGATCAGCTTAATTATCCTTGTATTTATGTGCTGATCAAGCTGAGGGAACGAATAGGAACCCAGTTGGAACAATGTTGACAACATTAAGGAGGCCAGCAATAGTGTTTCCTATCAACTGCAAGGGCGAGCGCAAGACCCCCAGACCGGGAAGAGCAGCGTTGCAGGTGGCGAGTGGTGTGCCGACAACGAGATTGCAATCGGACAAGAGTGAAGAGAGCAGCGTTTGTAGGGGATCCAACAGTATCGTGAACACTCCCGACCCATTCGTCGTTGTACTCGAAACCACATTTCCAGATCCACACCGCAGTTGTACCAGAGCATCTATAACATGACAAGTACTAATTATCAAAGTGGTGATCATACTAGTACCGTTTGTAACACAGAGGTTTCAATAAGATACAAAGCCATCTATAAATTAAACCTCGTACACTGATCTAGGAATTAAGCATGCAGGGACTGGTAATAAATTTTGAGAAATTAACTTACTTGGGAAGACAGGGAAGGCAGTACCATTGACAGCTACAGCGCCATTTATAGAGCAAAACACAGTCCCCTGTATGCGGATCAGACCCAGCAGACCACCAACGATCCCCAATTGTGCTACTGCTATTGGGGCTGCTACTGCAACAACTATCATAAGCAAAACAAAGACAGCTGATTTTGAGGCCATATCTCCTAAGTTGATTACTAACGGAGTATCAGTACTTCAGTTACAGTGTCTTGCTCTAATATTACAACTGACTTGCTGGGACTCTGCCCATGCATGCAACCATTTTATAGGATATGAGTGGCCAACTTGCAACCGATTTTTCTGACTTGAATCATAAATAGTTTGCGCATATGCACGCACGCGTGTAGAAGGAAAATACAATTTATTTGGAGGATCCACAAAAGAAGCCAAAAGAGATAGCAACTATATATATATAGATTCTCGCTTTTTACTTCTGAACACTAAAGATTGTCATGATGAAGCTCAGCTTCACCATGCATGCACGCCATCTTAATTAATTTGTACGCTTACGACGTCTACAACCCGACAAGATCATAAGATTCGTCATCAGCATCCGTTCTGCTCCTTGCCCCTTAATTTTGGTAAACCCCAAAATCACTGGTAACTCATTCTTCCAAAAGTTTGTAGATGGGTCCATTGCTCTAAAGCGCGAGTTGAAAACTCGATCGTTACTTCAAAATGTTGTAGATAGGTCCATATATATATATAATGCTAGAGAAAATAATCCATGTTTTTGTCAACTTTTCTTTGATCTCATGCTCAAATCACAGCAAGTTGCTTCCGGCGCCTGCGGGCACTCGGGGTGGAATATGCAGACAGCGACAGGCCGCTTGATGTGAGAGTACTTCCAGTAATGCTTTTGATCAAAATGATCATAACTTGTATAAGCATTGGCTTTTGATCAACGAAAGCTTTCTATAGCCCCTTTCGAAGTCCCTTCACTCTTTACAACAGTTCCGGTGTGGAGCCTCGTTGCTACTCTTGATTGATCACTCATATTTTTATGGATCGAGCCACTATTGCTTCTTGAGCTGATGTTTTTAACCAATCTAGATTTTGTGCTGCGTTGGGTTTTATCTGGGACTTCCTTGTTAATTAAATTTGCTGCTTGCCCATTCCAAATATCAGTACCAATGTGCAAGGCAAAAAATTATATCGGTATATATATTTCGAACCCACAAATTTTCATGTTGGCTTTACTTACACTGATCATACTTAATTTGCCTTTTCAACTTTGAGGGATATGTGTGTGTATGTATGTATGTATGTATGTATGTATATATATATAAATATTTAATGGTGATAAATGTGCCACATCATGTATAGTGGGATGAAAGTAGAATGGTGGTATGGTGTATATAATTTTTCATATATATATACAAAAACTCTACGTGCATTCACTTTTGTATATTTCTTGCGTACTACATTGATATAATTAGCTTACGTAACTTTATTTTATATAAAACAACTGTTTTGGTTAATCACATTAGTGGAGTGCACAAAGAGTATGTAAAAGTGACAGAATATAACAAAACTTATATATATATATATATATAAGCAACGAAATTCAAGTATTGTACAGACACTTCCAAATTTCCAGCTTTATGCGTTAGATCACAGCCAATATGCATGCATAATAAAGTGATATTAAAAGGTATTACTGGAAGTATTCTCCCTTCAAGCACCTCACGTCGGTGTCTGCATATTCCACCCCGAATGCCCTCAGCCGGAAGCAATATGCTGCGTGTGGTTTGAGCACGAGATTAAAGAAAAGTTGACAAAAACCTGTATTTGCTCTAGGGCTATGGACCTATCTATAGCTTTTGGAAGTGTCGATATTTCAATTCGTGCACTAGAGCAATGAACCTATTTCAGAAGTTTTGGAAGGAACGAACGGTTATAAACGATTCTGGAGTTTATCAAAATCAAGGGGCAAGGGCTAGAATGATGTAACGCCCTGTTTCGGAGGAGATCTAGGAAGTTAGCTCTTATCACCAAAAATGATCTCCTATAGCACAATTATATATACTCCAAAACTCCATAAAATATAAATTTACTTGTTCAAGCCAAATATATTATATGTTCCTATGTAACACTTAGGCCCAGCCCAAGCCCGTATTCTAAAAATTTTTGGATTTATATGTATGAAAAGTCCATTTGAGACTAACGAGTAGTTTTTGGAAAAGATTATTGGCCCAAATTTTTATTTTGGCTGGTATCAAATTTTTATTAAGCTTGCTAATTAAGTTAAAATCATTAAATATTTTTAGATTAGGTGGAATCTTTTTATGGGACATGATAATTGGATTAAAATCTTTTAATGGGCTAAGTGGGAATTGGCCCGAAAAATTAATGGGACAAGTTGTATTATTTTTAAAAGTTGACGATGCCTATAATTCACTGAAAAATCACAAACCTTATATGCCCAAAACCCAAGCCCGTGAGAACCAAGGTTCAGTCTCCACACCATGCATGTCTCCACGCCATGCGCGTCTCTATCCCTCTACATTCACGACAATAGTCCTTGTATATATAAAACACATACACGTTAGACCCCATACAACTGTTTCTTACTTTAGCCTATAGTTGCCGCACTACATCCACCAACTCTCTCCATAGAAGATTTCCTCCCCAAGCCACTCAGCCTTCACAAATTCTTTCCCCCAGACCACGACTAGAACACTAGCAGCAACACCTAGACAACAAACGAAGCCACTCCCTCTATCGTGAACCACCATGGAAACCAAACCCATGCACCCAGACCAACCTTCCCACACCACCTTAAGGTAGCCCCACTACCAAGCTCCTCCACGCAAGCCACCCAGTTCTCAACGTACCAACAACCTCCATTCCATGTCTAGGAAGAAACCAAACCATGAAAACCACCTCCTCTACATGGTAGAACCTCCATGCTGTGGTAAGCCTTTGCTGCACCAGAGAACTGCCCTTTTTCATCCACGTGCTGCCCTAATTCTGCCCTACACCACTGTCGCCCAAGCTACCATCGCACGTCCAAAAGGCCTTGTTTCCCGCACAAAAAACAAAGCACCTACTCTCCACCTTGAGCCACTACAAACCACCATCACCGAGAGCCAAACACGTCGGAAACCCCATAGAAATTGTCGCCAAAACCTTCCCGTCATCTCAGACCTTCGCACGCCTCCTCCCTGTCTCACAGTGAGCTCTCTCTCTCTCTCTCTCTCTCTCTCTCTCAATGCTCTACCGCTGCCCACCCTTACCATGTGGGCATGCCACATCACCCGGTCCCCTTGAGAGGCCCATGTTACTATGATCTAATAATATGAGTCAAATCGAATAATAAAATTTATTAAAATAACAAACGAAACGTGATGTAATTCAAAATTTCAAATAGACTTTAATTATTAACTTAATTTTATTTCATCTTAGATCAACTACACCCGTGCATATTTAGATTAATTCATGAAAATAAGTTAATAACCACAATAATAATAATTATTAAAATAATATTGTAAAGACAAATCATTGCGATTATAAATTTATATGGATATCACTGAATCCAATTCCTTTAATTTTGTTTTGGAAGGAATGGCAGCCAAGTTGGTGGTGGCTGGTAGCTGCTTTCCCATTCAAATCCTCATAAATCCAGCAAATATGCCACCGCACTTCATCCTTTCTTTCATGCAGTACTTCTGTTGATGGCCGCTGCTAGAGCCACTGCGTATTTCGGCAGAGGCCGAGACCTTGGAATTGCCTTCTCGCTGCGACTCCACTCTTCTTAGAGTGCAGTCCCCAAACCCAGCGGAGATTCTCTCGAACAAGTACCCTGAGAAGCTCCTGCTTCCACACCCAACAGATCTGGATCTCCAAACCTTACGTTCAAATGAAGAGGCTGAAGCGGTTGCTTGGCTTTTGGAACCATCATCATCATCATCTTCCGCAATGTCACTTTTCTCGCCCAGAGAGGACCCTGGACGCTTCTTGTTATGCTTACCAACTGAACCATTTGTTGCTTCCGCTGCTTTCAAAGTTTTGATCTTGGAGCCGTTTCTGAAGCTCTTGTCCATACTCTTGGAAGCACAGGACTTTGAAGAAGAGGAAGCAGTAGTAGTTGAAGAAGAAGNTCTTCTTAGAGTGCAGTCCCCAAACCCAGCGGAGATTCTCTCGAACAAGTACCCTGAGAAGCTCCTGCTTCCACACCCAACAGATCTGGATCTCCAAACCTTACGTTCAAATGAAGAGGCTGAAGCGGTTGCTTGGCTTTTGGAACCATCATCATCATCATCTTCCGCAATGTCACTTTTCTCGCCCAGAGAGGACCCTGGACGCTTCTTGTTATGCTTACCAACTGAACCATTTGTTGCTTCGGCTGCTTTCAAAGTTTTGATCTTGGAGCCGTTTCTGAAGCTCTTGTCCATACTCTTGGAAGCACAGGACTTTGAAGAAGAGGAAGCAGTAGTAGTTGAAGAAGAAGAAGAAGAAGAAGAAGAGTAGAGAAATGACCAAAATCCACCACTTTTTCTTGGGCTAACGTGTTCACCATTGTCAGCACCCGAGAACTGTTTTCTCCCGGGGGTTGTGGTGTACTTGCTTCGCTTAAAAACCATTTTAGCTGCACGATCGGATGATGCTACTGTAGTAACTTTCTTCTTCTTCTTAGCTAAAAAAAGGATCGGGGCCCGCCTTCTATAATACTCACGATAATGACCATCTTTGCTGCCACCATCGTAGATAACTTTTGTTAATGTGGGCCGGACTGAGAGTGAAGGAGAGGACGAAGAAGAACCAGCACCACCATTTCCAATATCAGATTTAAAAGAAGACGAGGGAGAAGAAGAGGAAGAGCTACGAATAGGAAGAGAGAAAGAGGAGGAGACAAGCTTGCCAAGCTTCTCTTGGAGGCAAAACGGACAGATCCCACCAGGGTTGTTTCTGTAGGCATGGTCATTGCATTGCATACTATCTCCTAAGTGATCTTCCTCTCCCACACCAACTCTTCCTTCTCCTCCGAGAGCTTTGATTCCTTCCATCATCATGTTCGGTTCTCAGGGAAATCTTTGATTCCAAACGTAAATATCTTCTTACTGCTATTCCTCTTTTTTCGGACCTTGAATGTCTCTTTGCTGTAGTCTGCTTTTCAGAGAGAAGCAAACAAGTCGGTCAGAAAGTGTAATTGAGTGATAATGTATATATATAGATACGATGGTGGGAGAGTAGACTGGCAGGAGGGAGAGAGTCCCAGGAGCAGGTGGAAGCCTGACTTGCCAAATATATTAAAAAGTTTGAAAAAGACAAGCAAAGACAGGATTTGTTTTTTCTTTTTTCTAATCATACTTAGTATTATAAAAATTAAAGTCTAAATACAGATTAGCTTTGAGGTCGATCATTTTCACTATCAATTTAGGAATATCATCTAAGGGTATTAAATCAAAAATTAAGTTGGTTGCTGCCCCTTAAAAATCGATAGATTTTAGTTATTTTTCACTCCTTATGTTGCCGGAAGATTTGCTGAATATCATCAATGTGGGCGTGATTTGCCAGTTTGGAGAAGAGCCCTTGCTTTCAATGGTTCATGTTATGACGGTTTGTGCATCGCGCCCGCCCCCCCCCCCCCAAGAGCGCTTAATTTGTTGGAGCTGAGTTGCCATTTGGGAAGCCAAAAGAGCTGCTGAAACTTCGGTTACCATGGATGAGAGGATTTAATTTGAGAGAAAAGTAGATAAGTATACGGATTTCATAACCTTTATGTTAGACGTGTATTTTTTTTAAAAGTAATATTAAATATTTAATAATTATTGTTAAACTTATTTTATATATTTATATTTCTTTTTCTTGAAGTCTTCAAATTGATCATATCAGAATAACGATTTTTTGTCCTCCAAACTATCTTTGCGCCTGCCAAATTAGCAAAAGTACCTAAGAATATAACCAATGATAAATATCATGTGCACATATAAACTATATAAAAATATTATCCAAGTTAATTTGTTGAGAATCCAAAGTTATTAAAAAAGAGATCATAAATATATATATATATTTTAAAATGAATAACTTACCAACAAGTTTGAACTCTATGACATAGCTGAAAGATGGAAGATTCCTTGTCTCTCGATATATTGGTTTAATTGCTTAAACATATCATTTAGATCTAGCTAAGTTAAAGCTGCATCGATCTAGTCTATTTCTCAATATATATTTATTTTGATAGATACGCAACATATATCTGCCATATCGTGTGCATCAGCACACCGCGTGGCCCCCGGTAGTCGCTCTATCTTATCAAAAACCTCATAAGTTTCATAATTATACTTAAATCCATGCATGCATTGCTTTGATGTAGTTGTGACATCTCTAGCATATGCCATATGAAGACCAGTGTGTGATGTAATTAGGTTTTGCTTGGTGCTAACCCTAGTAGGCTTCACTACAAGATCAAAACTGTTTATTTGTTGCAAGTTAGTTCCTGTCAATTAAAATGAGTCTATTCTCATCACAAATTATAACTTATCATAAATGTTTATTTTTCGTGCAGTGCTTTAGAAGGTCAGGGACCATATATATATATATATATATGGAAAATTCTATATACTATATTACCATCTTACTTTTATCCCACTAAATAAGATATGACACATTTGTCACCATTAAATGATTATTAATTTATTGCATGTTTCTTTATCATCTAATGGTGATGAATGTGCCATATCTTACTTAGTATGATCAAAATAGGATGAGAGTGTGGTCATGTATAGCATTACTCTATATAAATATATAGATGCATATATACAGTACTTTGAGACACTAGCAATACCAAGCTGCTAGCTGTAAATGCAGTTTTATTATCTAGATAATAATAATGCTTACTTATTTGCATGGACAGGTGAGCATCATGTGCAGTACGAGTATTACAAAGCAGCTCTCAACAACTACATCTGTGCGTTTTAAATAATGACTTATATATATTTATTTGCATCATGTGGCAACAACTAAAATAAATTTCACTTAATTACGTATAGTTAGAGCTGCTAGCTTTAAATAATGTAAGATACGAATTATATGAAATTGAGGCCAGTTACTGTACGTATTAATTGTAATATATGGCTCAGCTTGCACATGATCATGTGCCAATCCGTTTGGTAGAAAATATGAGAAAAGTAGAGGGAAAGAATCAAAGATCATGAATAATTTTTAGATTTTTTATCAGACGATTAGAGGGATGAATCATTGGAAAATCAATTAAAAATGGATTAATTAATGTGCTAATTTTAGATTATTTGGTGATCATCATCATGAATTAATATTAGATGGATCGAGTTTAATTTGGTGTAGTATTATTTGAAAGAAATGATAATCTCAAAGTTACTTTCACACAAGAAAATTAAAACAACCGATCGATCGATAAACATTTTATGATCTGATCATGAGGTTGAGTTGATCAATCTGAGTTAGTATAGTGATGATATCAAAGCTTTGGCTTTTACAAAAGCTATCTCCGTAGCTAGGAACCGAACGTCTGCATCTTGTCTCCACATCTTTACTCTGAGAGAGAGATTTGGTAAGATTTCCAATGTGTTTGTCCAAGATCTAGCATTCTGCTTTAATATGGTCAGGGAATCATGCATGCAGGTGTACCCTGTGGTTCCCTGCATGCATAGAAAGCAGCTACGCTTACATGAAAATCTTTGTAGAAATGGAAAATGACTGACATTTGGCCACTTGAATTTGTTCCCGGTTCGGTTATTTTAACTTTATTTATATATTTTTATTTAATGGTCAATGAATTGAAGTTGTGTATTTTTTTTTTTTTCCTTAAGGATGTTTAAAAAATGTTTGAAAGAAAATGATAAAAAAAAGAAGTGCAATTCCACTAGTACTGGTAACTTTGAGGGGGCAAATTTATGGGACTAAGCAGCAACATTTTTTTTTTAAAACTTAATAGTTAAAAAATTAACTATTAGTAAAGTTGTGTATTATTTTTAATAGTTAAGAATGTTAAAAAAATGTTTAAAAGAAAAAATAAATCAAATACACTAGAAGGCACGCCTAGTGGTACATGCTGGGCGATAGGGGTGTTCAACCGGGTACCGGACCGGGTATTCGGGTATACCTGGCCCGGAACCCGGATTTCAAATCCAGACCGAATATGCCTGGGTTATGACCCGGGCCGGAACCCAGATTAATCTGGGTTGTTACAATCCGAAAATCCGGGTTCCGAACCTAATCCCCTTTTTTTTTTTTTTTTTTTTTGTGAAAGTCCATATTTTAGTTTAAAAGTCTAATTTTTTTTTTAAATGCCTATATTATATCAGATTATTCAAGAAAAATCCATGTTGAAGAGCATACTTTCCTTTATGTAAAAGCCTATATTTATTAAAAATAATTTTGAAAATCATACTTTTTTTATAAAAGCCTACATTTTTTTTATATTAGAATTGGGTCATTTTTTTATATGCTTTAGGGCGGCCCCTAGCATTGTCCCTATAGGAATTGGGTCATAACTACTGGGTTATCTGTATAGAATGCTTGGGGGACCGAAAATGGTGTCCCCATTGTCCCGATAAGTGCAATTCCCTTCTTCTTTTTTTTTTTTTTTTTTTCTTTCTTTTTTCTTTTAAACATGTTTTAACTATCTTTAGATATTTAAAAACAAAAAGAAAAATACACACATATACTAATTGCCACAGCTGCCTTAACTATTAAGATAAATATATAGAATCGGTCAAATTGGAGGCACAACTTTCGGTCCCTCTATCATTTTCCTATCTATATGTATGTATCCTTATATCAGCGGACAGTAAATATATGCTGTACTGCAGAAGAGCAGACTTGTTACAACTCTTAAAGATTTATAGAAAAGAGAGAGCAAGTATATATCCGACATAAAAAGATTCTACCATTACCAAGTCCTTCTGCGGGCAAGGGCTTACCTAAAAAATGTAAAGATAACTGATCTTCTCAAATATCTTATTGGAAATTAATAATCCAAAAACGCTTTACAACTTGTGATCATTTATCGATTCTTCTCGCTCATTACCAGAAATGAATACTTTCTCTATAAGTTTTCAAGCAATACAAACAAGATCATCAGGTTCATTATAAGATTGTCCGAAAGACAGAAAACTCAAGCCCAATTACTTTCTTCCTAAATCGTTGACTCCAAGCTGACTCACCCTTTCTAGATTTGAGCTTGGGACGTCAACCCAACTGTTGCTACTTGCTAGCCCAGTTTCTTGTTTTCTTCTTTGAAATATCAATTATGTTTGTAAAATTTAGACAGTTTTTAGTATTTTATCCCCAGATCAGTAAATATCGAGATAGGAAAAAGTATGCGACCAAGTTAGATCATGCACCCACGAACTGTTAAGATGCTAGCTGATGATAAGACACGACAAATGATGAGCTTGGCTCTTTGACAAGCAGATTTTTCTTACAAAATGATAGTCCAACTCCATATACTTGATCCTGGCATGGAAAACGAGACGGGCAGATTTTCCGAGTAAGATGCTAAGATTTTGTTAGAAGGTAAATATGACTTACTTGATTAAGTGAATTTGTGATGCAATTATCGTTAAAAGTAATGATTAAACTATTATGATTGTCTTTGGGAGCAAAGGCTCTAATCGCTTTACCCTTAATGAAAAATAAATTATGATTATCTCACATGTTTTTATTGAGTACAAGAGATTTATATAAAACCTTGAAGCCACAAATTAAATTTGTTGAATGAAATTTGTGGTCACCTTTTAGATTCTTAAAAAATTCGCAGTTGGACTGGCTGACTAGAATCTAAGGTTTATATTGTAAATTTGACCTAAATGAAATTTGCGATGAGTCATCGCTGACTTCATGGTTGTGCAAATGATTTTTGTATGTAAAAGCAGAGTCTTTTGGTAGGAGTATGTTTTGGAAAGTTACTATACATTAGAATGCGCATGGGGAGAAATGGTCATTAAACACCACTTGATAGTTGTGGTTTAATAATTTATAGTCGACCATATAATTTCTCACTACCTCATGGTACTGCTCGTCATGTACATGATATTGATGTGTTCTATGATCATGTGGCTTGATTGGAAGTATTTTTTGGTAAGCACATACATTCATCATAAATTTAAGAGTTATGGTGAAAAAGGTATATTGATAGGCTTAGATTGGCTCACTCACACAAGCGATCGCCTTTAGGAGCTACAAAGGGGTAGCGAGCAAAGATGAGACAATGTGTCACTCGGTATTTGCCTAGAGAGGGATAAGTTGTAAGACACAAAAGATATGTCACCTTAGTGGGAGCTAAGATGAGGTCCATCATATTTAAAATGACTGTGCATGGTTACCTACAATCGTTTAGCCAGATGTAAGAATCTCTTTAGCGCTTCAGATAGTGAGCAAATGGAGGGATTCGGGTTAGGCACTGAGATAACGATTAGACTAAGATTTGTATGGTGTATTGAGATTAGATATATGCTCTTTCTTTTTGAAAAGAGAACTCCACCGTAACGTGTATTTCATATTACATGTGCTTTTGCGACTAACTGTTGAGGTGAGTGAACGAATCTCTGCTTCCTCATCGTGTGAGTCCTGTAGGTCATAATTGATGATCTTAATTTATTTATACTCTTAGGAGACATTTGACTATGTCACAAGATTGATGTTTTAGTGTCTGCTACTTTAGCATATTATCTATGACCATGAATGATACGGTCTAAAGAGACATTGCTGAAAAAACGACTGGACTGAAACAGAATGACATGAGGGCAAATGGAAGACTATTTGATAATACATCGACAATGGTGTGTACTCATTGCCGGCAAGTTGTGTTGCTTCTTGGAAGTTGCGACATAACTGTGAGTACATTATGTTTTATGGAGATTGAGAGATCGATAACATATTGAGAGATACAGGCCTGGAGTCTTGCCCACTATGTGCGAGTGAGAGATGTAAGAAAAGAGCATCCATAATGGGTGCCCTTTCCCTGTCTCATGGAGGTTATGAAGTGGCTTTTAAGCCACTTCATGAGACTTGATGACTGGCCCTTAATGGCCAGCCTGAGGTTACTCTTAGAGGGGCTATTTATATAGTCTCTCCCCCCATTGAATGATACATTGGCATCACAAATAGAAAATCTCTCTTTCAAATGATTCTCTCTAGCCCTGGCGTTGCTTTGGTATATTACCACGTAGCACACTCCACCATCGCTAGGAGGATTACGAATAAACAACAACAACGAAGGAGAATCTCTGGAACAATTGCACTAGGTCCAAGATATTGCCTATGAGGTAATATCGCTTCCGCTGTGTATTCTGATCTAGTATTTCTAACAAGGAGATTAATGATGTACCAGAGTTGGGAAAGAAACAATTCATCGTGGACAAAGTGAGCTTCAACTCCAAGGAAATAATGCAAGTTGCGTAAGTCTTTAAAGCAAACTCCAAGCCAATAGATGTTATAATGGAAGCCATAGTAGGGGCAAAGGATCCTGTAATCATTATATTATCCACATATACAAGCAAATAGATGGTTATATGTGAATCTTGAAGTAGAAATAATGAGGCATCGGACTTGGAGTTGACAAAATCACATGCCAAAAGTTTATCACCTCGCCTCGAGTACCATGCCTAAGGTGCTTGTTTCAAGTCATAAATGGCATTGTTGAGTTTGCAAATGTGAGTAGGAAACTGGCTGTGAATGAATCCTTGTGGTTGGACCATATAAACGTCTTCACATACAAACCTGTGACGGAGTGCATTTTGAACATCCAATTTTTTGATGCACCATTGATGGCTAGGCGCATGAGGAAGGAGAATGCGGATGGTAGTGGCTTTAACCACTATGCTAAATATATCGTGAAAGTCCAAACCTGCTTGTTGGTGATATCCTTTGGCAATGAGGCGTGCCTTGTAGCGGTCTAAAGAACCATTTGATTTGCATTTAATTTTATAGTCACAATGGCAACCCACTATATTCATTTGAGGTTGGGGCTTAACAAGAGACCAAGTGCCATTTTAAAAAGTGCAACAAACTCCATAGTCATTGCTTTGGGCCATTCATGGCACGTGCTTGGTAGCTTGGGTATAGCAGGAAGGTTCTAAATTAGATAAATCAGTGGTGGTTAGCAGAGCTTTCGGTAAAGGATAACGTATACAACCATCTTGAAGTTGCTTGGGTTTAGTGATCTTATTTTGTAACCTTGCACGCATTGTATGAGACCAAAGTAGAGGCTATTGTCGATTCAATTGCAAGAGGAGAGAGATTTATTGAACATGTGCACTGCAAAGTAGGAGTTGTCATAATGAGGTTAGGAGAGGTGGGATGTGGTGGACTTAGGAAGGGAGTGGATGGAAATGATGAAAAGTGAGGATTTGAATGATGAATAGATAGAGGTGAGGCCACTCATAATGTGTATGGTAATGGGATATACTGATATGGAACTGAATAAGAGGGAAGGTGTAGTTGGTTAAAAGAGAATTGGGTTTTACTAAAGATGAAATGTCTAGATAGAAAAATGCAATCGAAAGAGGGATCGAGACATTTATAGCAGCAGCGATGACTACTAAAACCAAGAAAGATACATTACTTAGACTGGAAGTGCATTTTGTGATAATGGTAAGGGAGTAAATAGGGTGAGCAAATAGGGCCAACACGCACAATCAAACACATGTAAAAGAGGATAATTCAGGTGAAGGTAAAATAGTTTTTCAAATAATGTATAATGGGATAACACAAGGGTAGGAAGATAGCTAATGAGGTAACAAGCCATTTGAAAGGCAGAGTCCTAGCATTGGTAAGGGACAGAGGCATGAGCCATAAGAGTGAGTTTAGTCTCAACATTGTGAGGTTTTTTTGTTCAACAAAACTATTTTATTGGTGAGTATGAGGACAAGTAATACGATGGTGATGCCAAGAGATTTAAAAAAATTATGTAAATTCTAAAATTCACCACCCTAATCAGTTTGAACCATTTTAATTTTGCGATCAAATAAGCGTTCAACATGACAATTGTACAAGGGACAAGTACATCAAATTTTTTAGATATAGGAAATAGCCAAGAATATTTTCTGAAATGATCAACAAAAATAACATAATATATATTGCATCTAGAAGAGAGATAGGGGGAAAGACCCATACATCACTAAAAGGAAGGTCTAATGGAGCTTGAGAGTCAGACTCAGAAAAGGCAAAAGGTAACTAGTGATTCTTGCCTTGTTGGCAAACATACAAACTAAAAACGAGAACTTATAAATAATGCAATAAATAATCTATGTAGATGGGGTGACCATACTGAGCATGCTAAGTTGTTAGTGGGACTTTGGTAAACACATTAGCTTGTGGAGGGAATGAAGTAGAAAAAGGTGGGAGTAATGAATAGGCTTTCTTTAGTCTTAACACACAGAAGGATTCTCCCTATGGCCTCGCCCTTAATGAAAACAATATTGTCAGTAGTGATCTGACTCACAGAGGTTAATTTTTTTTTTTAAATGGCACATGTAAAAAAAAAAATTCAAGAAGAAAGTTCCATACAGTATAAGGAACAGTTTAGAAGAGCCAATATGTTTGATATCCAAACATGT
>QEOT01002956.1:522645-567464 GCA_003123785.1 Pterocarya stenoptera
ATAAAAGTTGGTATATATATATGTATTTATAGATATATATATATTTTTCCATCCTTTATATCAATACAATAACTTAGTACTTATAAAAAAAAGTATATATATATATACTTCCATGGAAAGTTTTGAGATTCAACTCTTGACATTTGGCATTTGGCATTTTCCATGCATTATCCTAGCTAGGATATGAATTTTGGGAAGCCTCATTATTTGTAATTAATGCACTATGGATAATTAAACCTATATACAACAATGTTACAACAAATATAACATGGATTAAGAACCTGGATGTTATCATTACTTGGCCAGTAATATAATATAATTTCTGGGTTAACTATTTGCATCAGTTTGCCCACTTGGTTTTGCTATAGTAATGTTCTAGCTAGTACCTTTGACTTAAATAGATATTTTCTATTGGCTAATTATCTTAAGCATGGATGACAGTTTTTTCAGGTGGATTTAAGGACTCCATGCTTTGTGGATCAAGAGGGGAATATTAATGATGTATTCAAGAATGAAGATTGTCTCAGTGAATCAGCATTACTGCAACATGAGAGCTTTACTGCAGTGATGTGTCTTTAGATACCTCAAACTTATCATCCATGCTGTTGGCCTGTACTTTGGTTATATTTGCAAACATAATTGTATTTTGATGGCCTTAATTGACTGGTTAACCCAATTGACAGATTGTGTAAATTACATTATTAATTAGGTATAATATATGTTAGTAATCTGAATTTTTGGTTGGAAGCAGATTTTTTGGGTGTTGGTTACATTTGTTGATGGATTATTGTGTTGAAAGAGGTTCAATACAGGCCTATTTGTGGGATAATTAGTGCAGGAAGATATATTTTTGGTTGGAATATTGTTTATCCCCCTATTGGTAGGAAACTGATTTTTTCATAGTAGCAGACATTAATCAAAACAAACTTTTTAAGAAGAGTTCGTCACAAAACAGGTTTTTTGGACAATTGGTTTTCCCACGACTAATATTCCTGGGAAATGACTCTTTTTCAACAGAAGCTTTTGATGGAAAATATTTAACCAAATTTACAGAAAATATTTTTCTCACCAACAATTGTAATGAGAAAACATCTTTTGCGATGAATTAATACCCGTGGGATATAGTCCAAATCGCTTTTGCTGCAAAATGAGCTTCACCAGAAATAACTATTTATAATAACTCGAGTTCATAGCAAGTGCTCTTTTCCCACCAATTGATTGTGGTGAGAATAATTTATTTCTACCAGAACTCACCATCCAGAGTAATTTTTGGCCATGAACAAATTGGTGGGTAAAACTTAAAAGATATGAATTGTGCCACGAAATCAATTTATGGATATAGTATNTGTTTCCCCACCAGTTTTATGTCACGGGTCTCCCACAACTCAAATTGGTGGGAAATTTCTCTTTTCCCATGAATTCTTAGCTTTTTTCGACCATAGATCATCCTGGGAGGGAAACATCATCAACAAGGGGTAGGTATTATTGGAACCAACATGTGTATGTCGGGTTGGGGAGGGAAACATCACCAACAAGGGGTAGGTATTGGGGACAAGGAGTACTAGTGGTTAGGGATGGCAGTATATGACACAACTTGTGAACCCGACACAAACACGATACGAGATAAGCAAGTTTGGATTTGATATAAATGGATTTGGGTTAAAACATGTTGACCTAATGAGACAAAATTAATAAATAGGTCAATTAACCCTCTAACGCAAATAAATTATATTTTTGGATTTTATAAATGTTTAGTCTTATGTCTGTTTTGGTTGTTGGGAATATGTAATATTACTATTAGTATTTGACTATATCAAACTATAGATTTTTTTTTTGTTAATATGTAATTTTATTATATGAAAATATTATTATTTTTATATATTATTAGTTTGGATATTGATAATAAATTACTTTATCATGAATCCATTTGTAATTGTGAATTATTTATATAGTAATCATTGTATTATATATAAAATCATTTTAATTGGGTTAAAAAATAAATATATGGGTTAGATCTACCTATTTATATGAAACGGATTAAACGACTTGAAGTGAGCTATATGAATTAAAACAAGTCATATGGGTTGAATCGGATAAAATTGATTGTGTTCAGGTTAATCCAATAAAAAGTTAATTACTAAACGGGTAGTAAGTCATATCGTGTTACCCACTATTTATATGAGTCATGTTAGGATTTTAGGATCTGACCCATTTAATAAAACAGGTTGGATTTAGATAAACCCATATAGTCTAATACTCATAACATGATACGACACGAAGACAACCGGCGAACATGAATTGTCACCCCTATATATTGTGGGTAACATCCACAAAACCAAAAAGTTGCTGTCCACAAAGATATGGTGTAAATCTTTGCTTTCCATGGGAGGTAATTGTCCTTTCTCAGTTTAAGGGTGGTAAAATTCGAGAGGTTGGGAGGAGAGGGCAGGGGCAGTATCAAGTTGGAGGGAGAAGCTATAGAGTAAGGATGTGTTGCATAAGCTGAGTCGAAGGCCATAGGATCATACTTTAGTCTACAATGGCTGTAAAACAGTGTATATAACAATCTGAATTACGTTTGGGAAAATCTCTCCACACCCAACGACAAAGACTATTCTCTAGCTTATTATAAAGACACGAGGCTCAATACAATCAAAACTTATCTCAAGTTGACAGCTTATGTAATTCTAGTTTTATCATGCATGCTTTTGTACTGGAACTTGTGTCCTAGTAAAACTCTTTGCTCTATTATCTTGACGGCCACGTACGGTTGTCATCCTTAATTAACTGGGTTGTCTTTGTGATTAAGTGTACTTTTATTTCCTACAATAACACACATATGGAGTTGCAGTAGCACGATCTACATGATTTAAAGTTTGGATTTCCGACCTTAAAGTTGTAAAATGGCCTTTTTTATTTTTAGCTAGCTAATTTCCAAGCACAACATTCTATTTAAATATCATTGTTAAAAGAGGAAAAGAAACACGAAAAGAAGTCCATGTTTCATCAATTGAATTTCTCTCTTAAAGTTTTTGCAAACCACTAAAAATAAACACTAATATGTAGATTAGCTAAGATGACTTCAGCTACTAGAGTTCTAGTGAAAGAAGTTTAGTTTGGCAATTGTCAAAAGTCCTGACTAGTGTTACAGCTGGAGCAAACATAGTTTATATAATACACACATTTCTGAAATATTGGAACTTTTGTAATTACACTACTTCTTAGTAAATTTTCAAATTGTGTATTGTTTTATTTTAAGTTGCCCAAAGTGTTTTTCCCTTGGTTTCTTTTAGCTAGGTAGGTTGCTCCGAATCAGGGTTTAGTTCATTGACAAATTTCTTCTCACTGGATGATAATTATTTATGTTTGTTAATGCGTACTTGTGTTGTTGTAATTAAACAAACCTCAAATCTGAAATTGTACAAATAAAACCAGCTCTAGTGTAATGCTCCAGTCCTAGAGGTCAGGAGAGTTAGCTCTTGTAGCCTAAAACCCATCTCTCATAACATATTTATAAACTCCAAATTCCCAAAAAAATATAAACTTACTTGTTTAACACAAAAAATATATGTTCCTCCACCAAAACTGGAGATACTAGAGAAATACCTCAATAGAATAAATTAAAATCTCAACATGAATTGGGATTGTCATTGACTCAAAATACAAAAATGACCTAAAAATAATAAATCTACTAAAGAAAACTCTCCAATAAATATTTGTACCATTTGACACTTATTTCTCTATGACCATCAACATTGTTAACACTTCCTACTCTTGACTTCCAGCTGAGGCATCAAAATTATCTAGAAACTATTATGAAGATAAGAGGTAAGTTATTAACAACTTAGTAAGTAAAGAACATATACTAGTATGTAAACAGTAGCATTTACAAAATTCAGAATACAGAAGAAAACATTTATTTTCAAGATGCGGAATCAGAACATTTGCTTTCAGAATCAAAATCAGAACATGTTATAAAAAATATCAGAGCAGAAGTTAAAAAATATTCCTAATTAAAATTTTCCTTTAGCATAATATAACAGAACAAAATTCAATGTTTAACCCCTGTAGTAGGGTTGTGCAAACCCCAGCAACCAATCGAGTAGAAATAAAATGTGAGTCTTCCCCTTATTATTCTCGAAGCCCCGAGTATGCACATAAGAAAGAACACGCAGAAAACCACTTTGGCTTCCAAAGTGGGTGCACTGAAAACAGAAAAGTTGGTACTAACCCAAACAGAAGCCACAATTTTACACCCGTGGTAAGGTCAGAATGAAAAAAAAATAGAATGTCATGCCAGAGGTTGCAGAAGTACATCATATCATATCAGAGTATAGAACATTTTCAAAACTAAACAGAATTAGATTACAAAATATAATTTATACACAAATTTTCATATTCACTCTCTTTTGTGCAGTTCAAAAATAAAATGCTAAAATAGCTCATGTCTACACTAGTCATACCAGAAAATAATTATATTTATACAGAATTTCATAAGTAATGCCGAAAAAATAACTGAGGTTATTTCAAATTTCTTTTCGTTAAAAAGCATGCATATTTTTCAAAATTAACTTTAGTTCATTCATTTGATGCAAGTCTAGCATAGGAACTCCGCTCATCTGGATTTCTTAACTTTTATTTATTATTCCACAATACTGCTAAACGAATATCAATTGTCACCTATAAAATAGTCACGTAGCTTTCGTGAGTCTTTGGTCAGACAAGTATTTCGATATTTAAACTTGAAATGCTAAAGCAACCTATTTTTCTTAAATGTCTAAAATTCTCTTAACCTTAAAATATCATTTATTCCTAAATTTCAACGATATCTATTTAATTCCTACAACTAAGAAATTAATTCTAAAATATTTACGTCAAATAAAATTTCATACTATAACAAGTGGGACTAGGCCACCTAAAAATATTATACTCATTTTCTACAACCCATCTGAGGCCCATGATAATTTCATGCCCAACATAAAAATATTGGATGATGCTACAGTCACCGTTCTCCTTTCCCGATTTTACTTCCCGCTTGATGTGGCTTGCGTTTTTTTTTTCTTTTCATTTTTGTTTCTTTTTTTTTTTCCTTCCCGCGTCGTCTTCCAGAATCCCCATTCCATTTCGTCTCTCTGAATTTTTTCTTTCTTTTCATTTTTGCTTCCCTTTTTTTTCCTTTCCAAGTTGTCTTTCATTTTGTCTTCCCCATTCCATTTGATCTTCCCAAATCCTCATTCCATTTTGTCTCTCTGTATTTTTTTTTCCTTTCCCGAATGGAATGAGGATTTGGGAAGATCAAATGGAATGGGGGTTGGGCAGAGCACGGAGGAAAAAAAATGCATGGAGGTCCATTTCATCTTCCCAAATCCTCATTCCACGTCGATCGAGCTATGGGGGTTGGCCAAAGCAGACCTGACGATGGGTAGTGGCTGGTTGAGGTCGAGGTGGAGGACGGAGGTGACAGTGAAGTGCCACACTCAGTGAGAGGCTTGGGTTTGTGATGATAAGGGTTGGGCAGTGCTCTATTTTTGGTGAGGGTAAACAGGGCCTCTTAAACGTGCAATGGTATCTTGGCAACGGTGGTGTAGGGCGGAGCTAGGCAGCATGTGGGTGAAAAAGGGCAGAGGTTCACCATGGTGTGGAGGTTCTACCGTGTAGGGGAGGTGCTTTCCGTGGCTTGGTTTCTTCCTGGACATGGATTGGAGGCTGTTGGTACGACAAGATTGGGTGACTCTCAGGGAGGAACTTGGCAGTGGTTAGAGTTTACAAAAAGCAGTCAGTTAGAAATTGTATTATAAAGAGGAATGTAGAATGGTAACTATGTTTGGAGTTGAACAGTTTCACGTTCAAAATAAACGTAACTCATCCAATAAAATTTTTATGGACTTTTAGAAAAGTTCATGGGCTATTACTAATTAATTAAGGCCCATTTGGTTTATTAAATGGGTTACAACTCATTTAGTGAGCCCATGAAAATTTCATAATTTATTTGAATAATTTATGGGCAGTGCCTATCTAAAATAATCTAATAAATCTAAATTGGGCTTCTATAATTATTAGACCATTAACTTAATTTAGGCCCAATGCGAATCCACATTCTACAAAAACAAAATTTTAAATCCATAATCTATCCCAAAAATTAATAATTAATCTCAAGTGGCCTTTTTATACACATAAATCTAAAAAAAAAAAAAAAAAAAAAAAAAAGAAAGCGGACTTGATATTGGGCCGGATCCGAGTGTAACATCTGGTAACTCAAAATATATAAGATCTCAATAGCTTTTCTTTCCAAATAATCCGTACATTATGTACGTTTCTTCACATGATCTATTCACCTCCTCTAAATATAATTTGGAGCCTAAGCATGATTTTCCAAAACAAAACTAGCGAACTTAAGCAATTATTATCGACCATAGGTAGCCCGAAATTTAAATTAAGCTAGTACACATTCGAGAAGTACTTAGTAGTAGTACTCTCACGTACGTACGACACTCAACCCAATTTTGATCTGCAATCGCTCAAAGTTTTACTTCAAATGAATATAGTTGGAAAAATGCACTATAATGCATAGAGCTATAATCTCAAAAGGATAATGATAGTCTTATTATTCTTCTATTATCTTTTAAGTATTTTTTTTAATTATTTATTTATTTAATGGTTAAGAAAGTGACTATTAGTGGAAAAAAAAAAAAAAAAACAAATACACTAAGAATAATAAAGAGGTGGCAAAAGGATTATAAGCCTATCATTACCCTTGGAAAAACCAACAGAAAGAAAAAATGTTAACTTATCCAACTAACTAGCAGTGATCTATGTATTACGTACGTACTTTTCACGTAATTGATCGATGGACTTGAGGGCCTGAGGTACTGGAGATGAGGGGTTCCTGTTGTTGCCATCCTTCTTCCAGTCTATCAGAAACATTTTTGGACAGGTCGTTGGGCTTCCTGTAAATTGCATATAGCACTAGCTGCACTGTTCCAAGTAGAAACCCAGATCCATTTGGTACCTACACCGTACCACAAAATCACCCTCTTTTCATACGATTATATACAGTATATATGTACTGATATTTTCAGGCACATGCAGAAAGGGAAACAAATCCACAGCCTGGCAAAATTGCGCGTACGTGTCATGATACTGCATGGTGCTGCTGTTTCAAGCTTGATTGTTGCTTGAATGGACTGGCGCAAAGATGGCCGAATGGTTGATAGAAATTAAAAAACTTAAAAGCATTATTGAATGTGTCCTTGTTGGACCATCCAAAAGTACAATCATGATTCCGGCAATCAGACAGGTCTACAGAAACCTACCCCACCATATATCACTCGCATGTGCCTTTTGAAGTGCATTTTGTGCTAATGGTAAGCGAGTAAATAGGGTGAGCAAATAGGGCCAACACGCACAATTAAACATATGTAAAAGAGAATAATTCAGGTGAAAGTGAAATAGTTTTTCAAATAATGTATAATGGGATAACACAGGAGTAGGAAGATGGCTAATGAGGTAATAAGCCATTTGAAAGGCAGAGTCCCACCATTGGTAAGGGACAGAGGCATGAGCCATAAAAGTGAGTTTAGTCTCAACATTGTAACTATTTTTTTGTTCCACAAAACTATTTTATTGGTGAGTATGAGGACAAGTAATACGATGGTGATGCCAAGAGATTTTAAAAAATTATGTAAATTCTAAAATTCACCACCCCAATCAGTTTGAACCATTTTAATTTTGCGATCAAATAAGCGTTCAACATGACAATTGTACAAGGGACAAATACATCGAATTTTTTAGATATAGGAAATAGCCAAGAATAGTTTCTAAAATGATCAACAAAAATAACAAAATATATATTGAATCTAGAAGAGAGATAGGGGGAAGGACCCATACATCACTAAAAGAAAGGTCTAATGGAGCTTGAGAGTCAGACTCAGAAAAGGAAAAAGGTAACTAGTGATTCTTGCCTTATTGGCAAACATACAAACTAAAAACGAGAACTTATAAATAATGCAACAAACAATCTATGTAGATAGGGTGACCAAGACGAGCATGCTACGTTGTTAGTGGGACTTTGGTAAACACATTAGCTTGTGGAGGGAATGAAGTAGAAGAAGGTGGGAGTAATGAATAGGCTTTCTTTAGTCTTAACACACAGTAGGATTCTCCCTATGGCCTCGCCCTTAATGAAAACAATATTATCAATAGTGATCTGACTCACAGAGGTTAATTTTTTTTTTTTAAATGGCACATGTAAAAAAAAAATTCAAGAGGAAAGTTCCATAAAGTATAAGGAACAGTTTAGAAGAGCCAATATGTTTGATATCCAAACATGTTCTGTCACCATTATTAATTTCATCAGGGCCATGATAAGGCTTGACATGAACATTTAGATGCTAAAAATCTTTGGTGAGATGATACATGGTTCCGTTGTCAACATACCATGATGGATCAACTGTATCATTGGTGAAGGCCACAAAGGCAATGGGTATCTCCTGAGAGCCTTGGAAGGAATGATCAAAGTGACGCCAACAGGAGATGGCCAAGTGTCCATGTTTCCCACATTCTTGACATTGTAGACATGAAGGTTGAGGTGTAGATTGTGGAGGCCCCCTACCACAAGCAAAGGATGAGGATCAACCACATTGTGCATTGCGACAATCACGAGGATTGTTAGATCGAGTGGCAAGATTTATCGAGGCAACGACCATGTCAATAGCAGAGTGTTGTAGCTCTAGACATGCTTCATAATTCAATAGATGTTCAAAAACATGATCTAAAGGTGGTTCAACCCGAATGGTGATGGACGTAATTACGGGATCATAGGTTGTGTCAAGGTTAGCAAATAAATAAGAGACAAGTTCAAAATTCTCCAATGGTTTGTCAATAGCTGCAAGAACATTGATAAGGGACTTTGATTTTTGAAAATAATCAATAATGCTAGAATCATCGTTTTTTAGAATAGAGATGTTAAACCATATTTGAGTCATACGTGGGCAGAGAACATGTGCTCTGATGAGAGCAAAACGACATGAGATGTGGATAGCCAACAATTTGAATAAGGACACTCTCATATGAGGAAACAAGGAGACTCAAAATAACTTGGTATTATTGGAACCAACGTGTGTATGTCGGGTCACTACAAGAATTATCACCTTTTGCCATGAATTTTCCTTCCACCACACATTGTCGTGGCAAATAATGATCGAATCACACGAAAATTGTCCATGGAAAATAAAACAAGCATTTTCCCACGAAATGACGTCAACAACTAAAAATTTGTGGAGCAAATATTTTTTATGGCTAAAAAAAGATTTATTGCAGCGAGTTTTTATTACTGCAAATAGTTTACTTACAATTTTCTGTCGTTCGTGGGCTATCATTTTATTACGATGAATTTTACTACTTTTACGGCGAAATTTTGTCGCTGCAATTAAACTTACTGAATAGGACAAGTATCTTACGTGTTATTTGGTTTTGGCGGGGATATTTTCTTCTTTTGTGGCGAACAAAATTCGCCACAAAAGGTCAAGATTTTAATACCCTTGTTTTCCCCTTTTCCCTTTCTTCCCTCAATCCCGGCCACCCTATGTCGCTCTCGTCTCTCGTCTCTCGTCTCTCTCTCTCTCTCTCTCTCTCTCTCTCCCTCCCAGCGAATCCCAGCCTTTACTTCACCTCTCTCTTCCTGCGACTACGACGCCCTGCTGCACTACGACCCCCAGTCCCTCTAATCTCTCTCAGCCCGGTGAATCCTAGCCACAAGCTCACCTCTCTCTCCGAGCAAATCCTTGCCGTGAGACCTCACCGAGTCCCTAGAGCCAGTCCCCCCCCCCAAATCGCGACCTCACCCAGTTTGCCGCCCTTCCCCAACTACCTCCACCTGCCGTAGTCCAATACTCACTAGGTCAACACGGTGAGCCTCTCTCTCTTCTCCCTTCCTCTTCTCTCCGTGTGATTTGTGATGAATTAATAGTGTATTTTGTAAATCTGGGTAGATTCAAATCTATGAAATTTGTGGTGATTCTATTGTGATGTGTAATCTGTGTAATTTGTGAATCTGTGTATATGCTTGTGCAACATATTCTATAATTTGCCATCATATGGTTGTGTAAATTTTGTCTATGATGAGGATGATATATGGTTGTGTAAAACGCGATCATTTTTTGAAAGAGTCTTGGTTCCTGCCTTTGTTTCTCATTGAAAGGTTATATACTAGGGAATGACTGAGTCTCATATTATTGTCAGTTTTGTGAAGCTCTGTTTCTACACATATCTCCTGAAAATAGATCCTTAAATCATTTTGCTTATACCTGACCCTAAACCAATTTGCTGCATTTGCTCATTCCCCTTCCAACCTTTACCGCACAACTCTCATACTCATTCTACAATATAGTCGTAGGAAAAGTAACTCATCACTATTTGTTGCCACTCTTTTTTTTTTTCAACCAATTTTATCTTTTCTTCTAAAAAGAAAGAAAGACAGAAAACTTTAAAGTGAGACGTCGAGGGTTTTTGTATAGAAGAACTCTCTGCCAAATACATAAGCATGCTTGGGAAAATATGTCATAATTCCAGCTACCTTTTAGTATAGGAGACCCATATATGCCTTTCCATGATTAAAACTTGTAACGCTTTGATGCAACAAAAATAGATGTAATTAAAGTTTATACACCGATTATTTTCCTAATTAGTAATTAATACTAGTATTAATTAAAAATAAATGATAACAGAAAACCTCTTGTTGTGATTCTCAAACACAAAAGGCAGCACAGAAATCGGCCGAGAATGGGTACCAAGGGAGGTGTGGGGGATTAAGGGAGGCTCTATTTTTTTTAGAGGAGATATTGGAGAGAGTTCTGATGATAATTTTTCACAAACAGATTTGGCTACATCATAAGATCCATGGACCACGTAATAACTTGGTCGGCTGATGAAAATCGATTGTTTAGCATGGTTGGTGTAACTATTTCAATCTCTGATCTATATAAGTTCTTGTATCATGTAGTACTAATGAAACACATGATCTTCATAAACCTTACATCGATATTGCCCAGAGAGCAACCCACAGAGACATGTGGACATTGTTCAACTCATGTCTAAATTATTTTGAAGCACATGAAAATGATCATGATATCTTTCATCACAACTATTCATCTCTCCCTATGCACTTTTCCCCTACTTTTTATGTGGTTGGCTTGGTAACCTATAGGGATATCGGTTGATCTATTTCCATGTCAACATCTTATAAATCACCAATATTAATGCCTCCTTTTAGAAAGTTTTATTTCCCACATATTTTGGTGTATGTAGTGAGCTAGGGTGGCCCCATATATGTATGACAAATGAGCGAATTAATTTTTGAAATAACACCTGTTAAATTTGTAACATGTCGTGATTTGCCATGTCAAATAATATATTGACCAAAAAATACTGTTTCTGAAGTACTGAGTTTTATTACATAGATAGGCTTCAGAAATTGAAGTGTGGCCAATTAAAATAGCATATAAAAAAAGAATCAAATTAATACAAGGTATTTAATTATTAATGCAAGATACCTCAAAGGCAGTAAGGAGATTCTGCACCCTAGTAAGTTAGCCAAAAATGATAAATTTTGTAAAACTGCACCTATAGAAATCAATTTCCTCTCGTCACCAATGAACTCTTAACCCCGAAGCAGATTCAAAACACAGCAATAGTGCTCTTAACGCAAGTAAAATTATCAGATTTAGGCTCACTAAAAAACAAGGTATCATCAGCCAATAATAAATGACAAATCTTTAAACTATGAGGTTGTCTCATTAACACACCACAAAACTTCAAAGAAAATTACCTTCCATAGCCTTCTCAATCATTCTACTCATGGCATCCATAATTATAACTTCATGAAATAAAGGGGGAAATGAGATCGCCTTGCCTCAAACTATGAGAACTACAAAAGAAACCAGCCCGTTCAGCATTCACCAAAATAGAGAATTCTGAAGTTGATATCTAATCTGCTTTATCCACAAGCACCATTTAACTCCAAAGCCATATCTTCTCAACTAAAGGCATGAAAATCTCAGCTTGCCCTTTGTCATAAGCTTTTTCCATAATCAAATTTAATAAGAATACCAGCTTTTTCCAACTTAAGTCTACTCTCCAAACTTTCATTACTAATTAAAATAAAATCTAAAATCTGCCTTCCTCTCCAAGTAAGCAATAGTAATTACCCTACTGCCATTATTTGAACGCGAATTCAAATAATATTTTTAGTTATGGTATTTCTTGTAATAAAAATTAATAAACTTTAGTAGAACATTTCTTCTTTATGCACCTACCACGATTATTATTATTTTTGGTTCTCGTGATTTTGAAAATGATATTGGATTTTGGTCAATAATAATCAACCGCCTTCTTAGCATGATCATCAAGGCCAGACCACATGTCCAAAACTTTATTGATGATTATTTAGGTTTCCGTCGCTATGAAGTTTTCCATATACATACGTCAGACCTGGCAATCAACATTTTCTTCTCAATTTACTTTGCAAGAACAAAATGTAAATTAGCTAGATATAGTACTGCTCAGTGTTGGGTTTTGTGTTTATAGGTAAAAATGATGAGTAATTAGAAAGACGTAAAGTTTCCCATGCAATATGATTGTTCTTTGTTGTAGTGAAACCCCACAAAGCTTAGATAAAGGGCAAAAGTTTAAAAACTCTAAGCTAGTTCATGTGAAAAAGGGATAAGATGGAATCTTGTTACCCTACAATTGAATAAACCTCTTGAGGTACGTTGTAGTGGCATGTTTCCCGTGTTTAATGCTCACATGAAACATTGATGGTTGTCTGGAAAAAAAAAAAAAAACACATGGGATTTCATGTCCCTTATTCTCATGTCTTTGAGAGTCAAAGATCATTTGTTTCCATCTTTGTAGACAAATATTTATGATTTTAGCCNCGTAGTGGCATGTTTCCCGTGTTTAATGCTCACATGAAACATTGATGGTTGTCTGGAAAAAAAAAAAAAACACATGGGATTTCATGTCCCTTATTCTCATGTCTTTGAGAGTCAAAGATCATTTGTTTCCATCTTTGTAGACAAATATTTATGATTTTAGCCTTGCCTAGTCATTGCACTAAGTCTTCTTGGACCTAACATCTCTTTTCTACTAGTTGGTCACCTACATAAGATGGATAAGGCTTGGATGTGTATCGAACATAGATTGCAATCCAATGAGTATGCTGAAGGTGTTAGACAATTCCTGGCTATGGCGCAAGCCCACACACCTAGATCTGATCACATTAGGTGTCCATGTAAGATATGTCGGGATAGAGTTTTCTACTCTATTCGTGTAGTCAAAGATCATTTGTTCATCATAGGGATTCATCCAACTTATACAGAATGGATATTCCACGGAGAAGATGATCCCTTCCTAGATGCTACATTTTCTAACGAAGAAGAAGACGATGCATCTGTTTATAGTGACTACATTGATGACGTCGACGAGATGTTAGATGACATTCGTCATGGGTCATTTATAGATAATTCAGCTAGAAACGAAGGAAATACAAACCCACATTATCAACCTTCCACCTCTAATACTCCAACAAACCCTAATTTTGAGGAGTTGGTAGCTGATGCACGACGTCCATTTTATCCTTCATGTGATAAGTTCTCAAAGCTATCATTCATCGTAAAGTTGCTTCACATCAAGAGCATTGGGGGTTGGACCGTGAAGTCATTTGACATGGTAATAAAGCTCTTGCAAACTACATTTGCCAATGCTCTATTTCCTGACTCATATAACTATGCGCGTCGCTTGCAGCGTGGCTTGGGCTTTAGTTACAAAAACATACATATTTGCCCAAATGATTGTGCCTTGTTTTGGAAGAAAATGCATCATTGAATGAGTGCCCTAAATGTAACTCATCTAGGTGGATTGTATTTACAAGTAAGAAACAAAGGATACCACAAAAAGTTCTCCGATATTTTCCCCAGAAGCTGCACTTGCAGAGGCTATTTATGTCAAAGAAGACAGTCCAAGCCATGAGATGGCATGTAGAGGCTCGGCATGACGATTCGACATGCATGCGACATCCATCGGATTTTAGTGTATGGAAAGACTTTGATCACAAACATGAGAGGTTTTCCCAAGATCCTCGCAATGTTAGACTTGCTTTGGCGAGTGATGGGTTTAACCCATTCAATAACATGAGCAAACCGTACAGCATATGGCTGGTACTACTTGTGCCTTACAACTTGCCCCCTTGGTCTTGCATGAAAGATCCATACACCATGTTGTCCTTGTTAATCCCTGGCCCTAAGTCACCAGGGAATGATATTGATGTGTTCTTATGTCCTCTTGTCGATGAGTTGAAGGAGTTATGGGAAGAGGGTATTCAGACCTATGATGCGTATAGTGGGCAAATGTTTAGGTTGCATGCTGCGCTACTTTGGACTATCAGTGACTTCCTTGCATACGCCAATCCTTCCAGGTGGAGCACAGAACGCAAGATGGCATGCCTTCCATATACATCTGACACAAATTCACAATGGTTCGTACATGGACGCAAACATTGCTATATGGGTCATTGACGATGGTTGGCACAAGATCACATTTGGAGACGGAAAAAAAATTCTTTTGATGGGTATGAAAAGTATCGACTCCAACCATTAAGGGTCGAGGGAGAGGATTTGGTAGAACAATTACGTGGAGTGTCACATGTCTAGTTTGGTAAATCTTCTTTGAAGAGGAAACGAACTTCCAATCAACTGAATTGGACAAAAAAGTCTATATTTTTTTACCTTCCATACTGGTTACACTTGGAATTGAGACATAATTTGGACGTTATGCATATTGAGAAAAACATATGTGATAACGTGTTGGGAACTTTGCTCAATATTGAAGGGAAAACCAAGGACTCCGCCAATGCGCGTAAGGATTTTAAAAATCTTAGACTAAGAAAAGAATTGCATTTACAACATGATGGCAATCGTGTTTCTNGCTTAGGGATTTGGAAAATATTGGAATAAGAAAAGAATTGCATTTACAACATGATGGCGATCATGTTTCTATGAGTCTTGGTTGCTACATGTTAAATTTAAATAAGCGAAGAAAATTTTTTGCATGATTGTCAGAAGTGAAATTCTTGGATGGTTTTGCCTCAAATATTGCAAGGTGTGTTAGTGTTAATGATGGAAAAATCAAGGGNTATTGGTGGGTTCTTACGACCCAATGTGTGTCAAGCCTTAATAGACTTGAGCTCATTCTTCAAAAAATTATGTTCACGAACTTTGCCTTTATTAGTGTTGCATCAACTGCAAGCTAATATTCCTATCATTCTTTATAAATTGGAAATGATATTTCCTCCCGCATTTTTTGATATCATGGTGCAGCTAGCCATTCATTTGCCAGAGGAGGCATTACTGGCAGGACCTGTGCAATATAGATGGATGTACCATTTTGAAAGGTATCTAGGAAAGTTCAAGTGGTACGTTCGCAACACAGCCCGTCCAGAAGGCTCAATTGCTGAGGCATATGTTCATCTCGAGTGTCTTACATTTTTCTTTATGTATCTTTGTGATATTGAGACTAGATATAACCAAGAGGAACGCAATAGTGACATTGTTGGTGGTTCGAATGAGTCGAGAAATGAGCCTTGTTTATCTGTTTTCTCACAAAAGGTTCGACCACTAGGGACAACAAGCTCTTAGAAATGGTCTGCCATTCTAATGGCCATGGCCTGATGGTATGTACTTAATAATTGGACGGAAGTTGAACGATACATAGAATAAGTACATCATGCTTGGAAAGTTTCTGCATTAACTTAAAATTAAAGTTTTTACTCTCTTCGTAACGTTTGCTCACACATATGCAGGGAGCACTATAACATATTGAAAGACGAGGACCCTCGTAACATCGACTGTAGGCATCAAAGTCAATTCCCATTGTGGTTCAAATCACGTGTAAGATGCCAAATCCACTTAGCATACATATGTCTCCCTTCTATATATAATGATGGGAAAACAATAATTGTGTTTTCTTATGTCCTAGATTCGAGAGTTGCGTGCAATTAGGCCAAGTGAGGTATCCGATGACAAATATGCATTAGCCTGTAGTCCAGATCTGTAGGTCGCATCATATGCTGGATGCATAATGAATAGAGTTTGCTTTTATATGAAAGAGCGTGAAAGGCATCGCCGCACCTAAAACAATGGGGTGGTGGTTCATGGCGAGCTCCAAGGATCCCTTGTTGACTTCTATGGAGTGTTGCATGATATTATAAAATTATGCATATGGGTTGGCGCAAGATTTATTTGTTTAGTTGTACTTGGTATGATGTTGGCGACATGAGAAGGGGGATATGTGTCAGGGACCACTTGACAATAGTCAATATTGCTAGGCACAAGTATAAAGATGAGCCCTTCGCCCTTGCATGCCAAGCATTGCAAGTGTTTTATCTCACGGATCTAACATTGGGGGGAAGTTGGAAGGTTGTACATAAGATTATAAATAGGAATGTTTACAACATTCGCTTGATGACTACTATTGATGATGAGAATGATGATGACAAATCGTTTGAGGGTGAAGAAGAAGATGATGGTTACACACATCTCCAGAACTATCCCCCTATTCTCGAGAGTGAATCAGCCATGGGCGATCTATTGAATCAAGTTGATGAAGAGAATTTGCTTGTTGATCCAGCAATCATATCACGTCGAGCCCCGTCCGAACCACGATGATTCATTTATTGATGATGATCCACTAGACGATGATAACTCCAGTAGCGAGTCAGGGCAACATCTTCATGAGGAGACAGATGATGATGATTATGGTAATTCTAATTTGTATTGAGTATGTTAATTTAAGATCAAATTCATAATGTAGACATGACTTAATGTGAGTAATAGTATATTGAATTTAGAGCAAGATGATATATAATCTATATATCATGTGATGAACACTTGGGTTGCCAACATCCACTCTCTCCCTTCATGCATGAATAAACCATCCATGAGAAACCATATATCCAATCATGCATTATTTTCATGGTTTCCATTTCACAACCCATGATTTCAGTAAATTGTTGTCTACAAATTAAACATGTATTGATAACCTATTCATCAAAGCTTACTTTGTATACGTGACTATTGCAGACAACGCATGACTTCAATTGTCAATATCGATGAAGGTGGGTGAGATATAAGTGAAAGAACCAAGTTGTGACAATTGCATTCCAATACATCAGGTATTTGATTATTAACTACATAAGTACTATAATTTGGACATTGTTGGTTTATCTTTGGGGGTAGATTTTGCATAAAACACGTGATTATCTTAAGTGAAAGTTTATGGAGGCCAAATTCAATAACTGTTTAGCCAATAGCCTCTCGGGGCAATCTAGTGGGATTCGTTTATTATATATTGTATAAGTCTTGGCTGGATATCATATGTCCAACCATCTAAAATATTTAGATGTCTGGACATATGAGTGTTGCGTCTAGGTTGTTGGTGTTTATTAAATTTCATTAGAGAATGTACAAAAGTGTTGTTTTACATTTAAGAAGAGCCATAACATGTGCCTATAACATATTAATAGTAATATGGATGAAGAAAGACAAATGTTGCATTGGCATTATAAACTTAGGAAGCAGAAGAGGTTGTTAGCTAGGTAAAGAAAGTAAAGAATTACTCATGTGATTCTAAATTACATTGTGTGCAGATTCAATGCAACATTTTAAATCAAGAGATGTTCTTAAGCCACCTACATCAAAGGTCGAGGCACGAAAGTTGTTGCAGCTAGGGCATGTAGGAGATTCATGTGTCTGAGTTTATTAATGGAGGAAATGGAGTTATATGGTCACAAAATGGGAATGATGTGCATATGTATAAGTGAATAATATTCAAACTGCATAGGATGACATAGTAGATAGATTGCACCCAACAGATGGATAGCATAGGTTGTTACTACATTGAAAAATTAGGATAGACTTTCTGAAATATGGGCAGGGAATGCAAATCAGGAAATGCAAACACAATAGAGCTATATGTAGAAACCCCAAAAGTAACATAGATATTTAGGTGGGGTTAATTTTTAACATATGTTAATGTGATAAGAAAAGACTCACTAATTGGCTAAGTATAGGCTGAACCAAGAATATAAACAAATCTCCTAAGCACAGAATTTAGAATTTAATTTTTTTTTGTACAATTTAGAATGTAATTTATAAGAAAAGAAATTTAAACTTCATGCACCTAACCATGTTATTAATGTAAAACATGTTCATTTTTAACATATGTTAATGTGATAAGAAAAGACACATTAATTATGAGGTTTTGCTGGCTGATAAGAAAAGTCATGTATTGACAAATAAAATAAATTTAATATTCATGCACCTAACCATAGTAATTATTAGATAGTATTTGCACAAATCCTATCAAAGGTGTTGTACAAATTAGGCTCAAAGGCAACAATGATAGTTGTCTTTTTTTACACTGCAGTACAATTTATGCCAAGTGCAATTTTATAAGTTACAATATAATGTAATTACTTTGGTAAATGTTGCAATGCAAGGTGTAAAATGAGAGTAACACATATTAATAACTTTGAATTCATGCATGGAGAAAAGTAGTAGATAAAATTACATTTAAGGAGAGGCGGGATATTATATAAGGGTGGGATAGTAAATTTAATTTGGGAGGGAAATGGCACCAGGTGTCATATCCTAGAGCAGAAATATTCATCTATTTCTTGGTCAGCTGGCAGTTTCTTAAGTGTATGCAGGAGGTATTTTGTACTCTGCTTTTTTCATGAAAACAAATGGAGTGAAGTCATTTTGGTAGTCCAGATAAGAAAGATATTTGCCATCATTCTTGTTCCAGCGAGAAGGCTCCCAGTTCCAGTGGTTAGCTCTTGAGGCAGTGTTGATTTCCTATGCTGGAGCTACTTCCCTTCTTCCACTAAACAGAGAATATCAAGTATTCACAGTTTCTTGACCTCTTACACGTAACCCAACCCCAAAACCACGTACAAGTGAGTTTTGCTTTTCTAATTTCTTCCTTATCTTCCTTTTGCCTGGATAGATAATTTGTGGACAGCAATTAGCTATGTTTTATACAGAGCAACTACATACCTTTCATTTTAACTTTTTTGTTATCTGAGTTTTGTGCATATTTAGAATATTGGGCTGCAAAATCAAGTCTGCTAGCTACAAATTATACATCAGTTTCATATTATACATTTCAAAAAGGTATAGAACAAAGATGTGCCAGCACTTTTGGCATTTTATGAAAAAACTTATTGGGTATCAAATAGATACCGTAAAAGCTAGTAGAGGTTATTGGCTATTTTCTTAGATGTTTCTCCATAAAGATGAAATTTCAGTAGAGACTATAAAGTGTCATCCACCTCTGTTTAACATATAGATGTAAGATACATGGTTGGTTGTTAAACAATCTTCTAATTTCCTTCATTTTTTTTTATAAGTAAAAATATTATAATCTTCTAAGTTCATTTTTTTATATAAGTAAAAATATTATAATCTTGTAGGTACCTTTTTTTACTTATCAAACAGAAAAAAAAGGAACTTAGAAGATTATAATATTTCTACTTATAAAAAAAAAAGGAACTTAGAAGACTATAATATTTCTACTTATAAAAAAAAAAAAAAAGGAACTTAGAAGATTATAATATTTTTACTACATGAGCAAAAAAAAGAACTTAGAAGATTATAATATTTTTACTTACCAAAAAAAAAAAAAAAATTAAACAAAAACAAAACTTCATTCATGTTTTAGGTTTGAAAATTTCATACCTATAATAGTAATACACTTTATAAGAAGTTAGTAATTAAGTTAAAACCTATTAGATATGCTAAATGGATGGAAAAACCACAAGTATGTCAAGTCATACCTAAGCAAAATTTGTATGAAGGTACAATACAAGCTTGAGCCTCAAAATATGTTCAATGACCAAGAAATAAAAAAATAACAACTATATTTTTCAAACTTTAATGAGAGAGGCAGCACATATGGAAGTTGTCTCTAACTTTTATCGATTTGATACTAATAACCTGAAAGGCACTTCATAATCCTACAAGGGGGGCAACATTTGCACATTCCCATTACAGGTTCCTTTAGCTATGAACCCCACAAAATGAATTGCAATAGGAATTATATCCATTAAAGCCTCTTAGATTAAAAAAAAAAAATGTATGATCTAAGGTGGGTGAATATTACTTGCAATATTAGTAATCTTCTAGATACATATATGTAAGTAGCAATGAAGCTCAAACATTTAAATTTGTTCATCTATAAAGGCATGCTCTATATTGGTCTATTTATAATGATTTACTCATTATCCAGAGGTTGAATGATCTCTTGTGGCTGGGTTTAATATGTAAATAGTATATTAATAGGTGCTTACAGTACTTTATCTATTTGCTACATGTTACAACGTTCTTCAATTGAATTTAAGCAAAGGCAAGGATGTGGAGATCTGTAAAGAGGGGAAGGAGGTTGCGATGCCAACACTTAAGACTGATCATACGTAGCAGCCCATGTAGAAGCATTGCCTCTGAGAAATATTTTATGAGATGAGGTGGACTCAAATGAAACGACTCAGGTAGTATGAGGTGCAACAAGAGTGCATGGAAGTAGCACAGGGTGGAGAGGGGCATATTAATACAAGTAAGCCTTTAATAGTACTCATAAATTATGCATATTTTGTGATCAATTCATATAGGAGTCAAATTTGCCGCATTTATTCTGGTTTGTGGATCATATAAATTCTAGATTTAACTCCATAACTTTTCGAGATATAGATCCACCTATTCAGAAATGGGGTCGAGGGACTGCGCGGGGTACACTATTTGAATGCCTTCGAAAGGTGGGTAAGGTTCCTTTGGATATAAAGGATGGCCATCGAGGCCCTTCATGCGAGAATGCCTCCATCTTCACTGGCCGAGTTATGTGGATCTTTAAAGTATATGCCGACATGAGGCATGAAAGTTGGAGTTTTGTACCTGAGGAGGAGAAGCAGAAGCTAGTTGACCGTGTTAGGGTAGGAGAGTTATTTTATAGTAACCAATTAAAATGTAGTTCTTTACTCATTTAGCTTAATGGAGTTTGATGAAAATATGTAACAATAAGTATAACTGAACTTGTAGGCTGATTTTGTATTGGATTGGGGGAAAGACAACCATTGGGAAATGGTTGTGTTGCATTTGTCCGGAAAGTATAATGCATATCATTATGAGCTGCACAAAGTCTAAAACAAATATGGATCACATGAGGAGGCCCTACATGGTGGGACACCCATGGTGGAAAAACCTGTTTGGGAGTTGCTTTGTGAGAGGTGGGCAAGCAAAACTTTCAAGATATATACGCCTTAAATTTCAGCTTCAAGTATGGTCATCGATGTTACCCCATATTTTTTTTGTTTGTGTTAGATGTGATATATATATATATATGTATATATATAAATACTGCTGCCTTTTTAAATTCCAGCAGCAAATGCAAAAAATGGGACTTGAATTTTGGGTAAAAATTGCAGGAGAAATCTAAAAGAACTAGGATATGAATTTTGGGAAGCCTCATTATTTGTGATTAATGCACTATGGATAATTAAACCTATATACAATAATGTTACAACAAATATAACATGGATTCAAAACCTAGATGTTATCATTACTTGGCCAATGGTAAAATATAATTTCTGGGTTAACTATTTGCATCAGTTTGCCCACTTGGTTTTGCTATAGTAATGTTCTAGCTAGTACCTTTGACTTAAATAGATGTTTTCTATTGGTTAATTATCTTAAGCATGGATGACAATTTTTTCAGGTGGATTTAAGGACTCCATGCTTTGTGGATCAAGAGGGGAATATTAATGATGTATTCAAGAATGAAGATTGTCTCAGTGAATCAGTATTACTGCAACAGGAGAGCTTTACTGCAGTGATGTGTCTTTAGATACCTCAAACTTATCATCCATGCTGTTGGCCTGTACTTTGGTTATATTTGCAAACATAATTATATTTTGATGGCCATAATTGACTGGTTAACCCAATTGATAGATTGTGTAAATTACAATATTAATTATGTATAATATATGTTGGTAATCTGAATTTTTGGTTGGAAGCAGATTTTTTGGATGTTGGTTACATTTGTTGATGGATTATTGTGTTGAAAGAGGTTCAATACAGGCCTATTTGTGGGACAATCAGTGCAGGAAGATATGATTTTTGGTTGGAATATTGTTTATCCCCCTATTGGTAGGAAACTGATTTTTTCATAGTAGCAGACATTAATCAAAACAAACTTTTTAAGAAGAGTTCATCACAAAACAGGTTTTTTGGATAATTGGTTTTCCCACGACTAATATTCCTGGGAAATGACTCTTTTTCAATAGAAGCTTTTGATGGAAAATATTTAACCAAATTTACAGAAAATATTTTTTCCACCGACAATTGTAATGAGAAAACATCTTTTGCGATGAATTAATACCCATGGGATATAGTCCAAATTGCTTTTACTGCAAAATGAGCTTCACTGGAAATAACTATTTACAATAACTCGAGTTCATAGCAAGTGCTCTTTTCTCACCAATTTCCACCAGAACTCACCATCCGGAGTAATTTTTGGCCATGAACAAATTGGTGGGTAAAACTTAAAAGATATGACTTTTGCCACAAAATCAATTTATGGATATAGTATTTTTTTTCCACGAACTACTTCCATTGATAACAACATTATTACACACGATGAGCTGCGCTTAGTGAACTTATTTGCCACGAAATTAAAATGCTTTATCCACCGTTCATGTCGTGGCAAAAAGGATGGCTTTTCCCATGAAACCAAGAGTTGGTGGAAAAAGAATTTTTCCCCACCAGTTTTATGCCACGGGTGTCTCACAACTCAAATTGGTGGGAAATATCTCTTTTCCCACGAATTCTTAGCTTTTTTTTACCACAGATCATCCTGGAAGGGAAACATCATCAACAAGGGGTAGGTATTATTGGAACCAACGTGTATGTCAGGGTTGGGAGGGAAACATCACCAACAAGGGGTAGGTATTGGGGACAAGGAGTACTAATGGTTAGGGATGGCAATATATGACACAACCTGTGAACTCGACACAAACACAATACGAGATAAGCAAGTTTGGATTTGATATAAATAGATTTGGGTTAAAACATGTTGACATAATAAGACAAGATTAATAAATAGGTCAATTAACCCTCTAACGCAAATAAATTATATTTTTGGATTTTATAAATGTTTATTCTTATGTCTTTTTTGGTTGTTGGGAATATGTAATATTACTATTAGTATTTGACTATATCAAACTATAGATTTATTTTTGTTAATATGTAATTTTATTATATGAAAATATTATTATTTTTATATATTATTAGTTTGGATATTGATAATAAATTACTTTATCATGAATCCATTTGTAATTGTGAATTATTTATATAGTAATCATTGTATTATATATAAAATCATTTTAATTGGGTTAAAAAATAAATATATGGGTTAGATCTACCTATTTATATGAAACAGATTAAATGACTTGAAGCGAGCTATAAGAATTAAAACAAGTCATATGGGTTGAATCGGATAAAATTGATTATGTTCAGGTTAATCCAATAAAAAGTTAATTACTAAACGGGTAGTAGGCCATATCGTGTTACCCACTATTTATATGAGTCATGTTAGGATTTTAGGGTCTGACCCATTTAATAAAACAGGTTGAATTTAGATAAATCCATATAGTCTAATACTCATAATGCAATACGACACAAAGACAACCGGCGAACATGAATTGTCACCCCTATATGGGGGGTAACATCCACAAAACCAAAAAGTTGCTGTCCACAAAGATATGGTGTAAATCTTTGCTTTCCACGGGAGGTAATTGTCCTTTGTCAATTTTAGGGTGGTAAAATTCGAGAGGTTGGGGGGAGAGGGCAGGGGCAATATCAAGTTGGAGGGAGAAGCTATAGAGGAAGGATGTGTTGCATAAGCTGAGTCGGAAGCCATATGATCATACTTTGGTCTACAATGGCTGTAAAACAGTGTATATAACAATCTGAAATACATTTGAGAAAATCTCTCCACACCCAACGATAGAGACTACTCTCTAGCTTATTTTATAGACACAACAATCTCAGTACAATCAAAACTTATTACAAGTTGACAACTTATTATGTAATTCTAGTTTTATCATGCATGCTTCTGTATTGGAACTTGTGTCCTAGTAAAGCTCTTTGGTCTATTATCTTGACAACCACGATTGTCATCCGTAATTAACTGGGTTGTCTTTATGATTAAGTGTACTTTTATTTCCTACAATAACACATATGGAGTTGCAGTAGCACGATCTACATGATTTAAAGTTTGGATTTCCGACCTTAAACTTATAAAATGGCCTCTTTTTTTAGCTAGCTAATTTCCAAGCACAACATTCTATATATCATCTGTTAAAAGAGAAAAAGAAAGAAGTCCACGTTTCATCAATTGAATTTCTCTCTTAAAGTTTTTGCAAACCACTAAAAATGAAGACTAATATGTAGATTAGCTAAGATGAGTTTAGCTACTAGAGTTCTAGTGAAAGAAGTTTAATCTGGCAATTGTCAAAAGCCCTGAATGGTGTTATAGCTGGAGCAAACATGGTTTATATAATACACACATTTATGAAATGATGATTGCTATATTGGAACTTTTTTAATTACACTACTTCTTAGTAAATTTTCAAATAGTGTATTGGTTTATTTTTAGTTGCCCAAAGTGTTTTTCCCTTGGTTTCTTTTAGCTAGCTAGGTTGTCTCGGATCAGGGTTTAGTTCATTGACAAATTTCTTCTCACTGGATGATAATTATTTATGTTTGTTAATGCGTACTTGTGTTGTTGTAATTAAACAAACTTCAAATCTGAAATTGCACAAATAAAACTAGTTCTAGTGTAACGCCTCAGTCCCGGAGGTCGGGAGAGTTAGCTCTTGTAGCCTAAAATCCATTTCTCATAACATATTTATAAACTCCAAATTCTCCAAAAAAATATAAACTTACTTGTTCACAAAAAATATATGTTCCTCCACTAAGACTGGAGACACCAGAGAAATACCTCAATACAATAAATTAAAATCTCAACAATGAATCGGGGATTGTCCATGACTCAAAATACAAAAATGACCTAAAAATAATAAATCTACTAAATAAAACTCTCCAATAAATATTTGTACCCTTTGACACTTATTCCTCTACAACCATCAACATTGCTAACACTTCCTACTCTTGACTTCCAGTTGAGGCATCAAAATTATCTGAAAAATATTGTAGAGATAAGGGTAAGTCATCAACAACCTAGTAAGTAGAGAACATATACTAGTATGTAAACAGTAGCATTTACAGAATTCAAAATGCAGAAGAAAATATTTACTTTCAAGATGCAGAATTAGAACGTTTGCTTTCAAAATCAAAATCAAAACATGTTACCAAAAATATCAGAGCAGAAGTTCAAAAATATTCATAATCAAAATTTTCCTTTAGCATAATATAACAGAACATAATTCAATGCTTAACCCCTGTGGTAGGGTTGTGTAAATCCCAGCAGCAAATCGAGCAGAAACAGAATGTGAATCTTCTCCTTATTAATCAGAGCCCCGAGTGTGCACACAGGAAAAATCACCCAAAAAACCACTTTGGCTTCCAAAATGAGTGCACCGGAAACAGAAAAGTTGGTAAGAACCCAAACAGAGGCCACAATTTTACACCCGTGATAAGATCAAAACGAAACAGAAATAGAATGTCATGCCATAGGTTGTTGAAATCACATCATATCATATCAGAGTACAAAACATTTTCAGAATTGAACAGAATTATATCACAAAATATAATTTATGCACAAATTTTCATATTCACTCTCTTTTGTGCAGTTCAAAAATAAAATGCTAAAGCTCATGTCTATACCAGTCATACCAGAAAAATACTTTATTCTTATATAGAATTTCATGAGTAATGCCGAAAAAATAATTGAGGTTGTTTCAAATTTATTTTCATAATAAAGCATGCATATTTTCCAAAATTAACCTTGGTTCATTTCTTTGATATAAATCTAGCATATGAATCCCGCTTATCTGGACTTCATAACTTTTCTGTATTTTTCCACAATAGTGTCAAACAAATATCAATTGTCACCTATAAAATAGTCATGTAGCTTCCATGAGTCTTTGATTGGATAAGTATTTCGATATTTAAACTTGAAATGCTAAAACAATCTATTTTTTTCTAAATGTCTAAAATTCTCTTAATCTTAAAATATTATTTATTCCCAAATTTCAATGATATCCATTTAATTCCTACGACTAATATATTAATTCTAAAATATTTATGTCAAATAAAATTTCATAATAGTACAAGTGGGACTAGGCCCACCTAAATATATTATACTCATTTTCTACAACCCAACTGAGACCCATGATAATTTCACACCCAACATAAAAATATTAGAAGTTCAAACTTTGGCTTGTAAGCTCAAAGGCACAATTGTACTTTCATCAGAGATTTTATGTTCAACTTGACAGGGCAAAATAACTCCTTCCTATTTTGAAAACGAAATTGAACTAACAAAATGGTGGTATGGTTTGGGCTTACAGAGAGGGAAGAAGGTGCGATAGAGCTGGTCTAGGCGGCAGTTGAGGGTGGTCAACGCAGCAGCCCATTGCTAAGAGAGAGAAAGTGAAAAGAGAGAGAGAGAGACGAGTAAGAGAGAGAGGACATGACGTGAGGGAGGGCACGACCGAGCTATGGGGGTAGGCCAGAGCAAACCCGATGATGGATAGTGGTTGGCCGAGGTCGACGGTGGAGCACGGAGGCGACAGTGAAGTGCCACACTTAGTGAAAGGCTTGGGTTTGTGATGATAAAGGTTGGACAGTGCTCTACTTTTGGTGAGGGGAAACAGAGCCTCTTGAACGTGCGATGGTATCTTGGCGACGGTGGTGTAAGGCAGAGCTAGGCAGCACGTGGGTGAAAAAGGGCAGAGGTTCACCACGGAGTGGAGGTTCTACCGTGTAGGGGAAGTGCTTTACGTGGCTTGGTTTCTTTTTGGATGTGGATTGGAGGCTGCTGGTACGACAAGATTGGGTGACTCTCGTGGAGGAACTTGGCAGTGGTTAGAGTTTATAGAAAGCAGTCAGTTAGAAATTGTATTATAAAGAGGAATGTAGAATGATAACTATGTTTAGAGATGAACACTTTCACGTTCAAAATAAACGTAACTCATCCAATAAAATTTTTATGGACTTTGAGAAAAGTTCTTGGTTATTACCAATTAATTAAGGCCCATTTGGTCTATTAAATGGGTTAAAAATCATTTATTGTGCCCATGAAAATTTAAATAATTTATGGGCAGTGGCTATCTAAAATAATCTAACAAATCTAAATTGGACTTCTATAATTATAAGACCATTAACCTAATTTAGGTCTATTGAGAATCCACATTCTACAAAAATAAAATTTTAAACTCATACTCTATTCCAAAAATTAATAGTTAATCTCAAGTGGCCTTTTCATATGCATAAAAAAAAAAAAAAAAAAAAAAAAAAAAAAAAAAAAAAAAAAAAAAAAAAAAAAAAAAAAAAAAAAAAAAAAAAAAAAAAAANCGAAAAATAAATACAATCTCTATAGCTTTTCTTTTCAAATAATCCGTATATTATATACGGATTATTCCAAAACAAAACTAGAGAGCTTAAGCAATTATTATCGATCATAGGTAGCCCAAAATTTTAAAGTTTTTTTTATTTAATAGTTAAGGAAGTAGCTATTAGTAAAATTGTATATTTTTTAAAAAAAATTTCAATGATTAAGAATGTTAAAAGAATACTTATAAACAAAAACAAATATACTAAGAAAAGTAAAAAGGTGGTAAAATAATTATTAGACTATCAGTATCCTCTGGAAAACCAACAGAAAGAAAAAATGTTAACTAATCCAACTAACTAGCAGTGATCTATGTATTACGTACGTACTTTTCATGTAATTGATCGATGGACTTGAGGGCCTGAGGTATTGGAGATGAGGGGTTCCTGTTGTTGCCAACCTTCTTCCAGTCTATCAGAAACATTTTTGGACAGGTCATTGGGCTTCCTGTAAATTGCATACAGCACTAGCTGCACTGTTCCAAGTAGAAACCCAGATCCATTTGGTACCTACACCGTACCACAAAATCACCCTCTTTTCATACGATTATATACAGTATATATGTACTGATATTTTCAGGCACATGAAGAAAAGGAAACAAATCCACAGCCTGGCAAAATTGCGCGTACGTGTCATGATACTGCATGGTGCTGCTGTTTCAAGCTTGATTGTTGCTTGAATGGACTGGCGCAAAGATGGCCGAATGGTTGATAGAAATTAAAAAACTTAAAAGCATTATTGAATGTGTCCTTGTTGGACCATCCAAAAGTACAATCATGATTCCGGCAATCAGACAGGTCTACAGAAACCTACCCCACCATATATCACTCGCATGTGTCTATTAATATAAATTATATTACATATATTATATATATAATATATACTGCATTCTCATGATCTCACTCTTATGTTGATATGGTATTAATTTGAATTTGTTATTTTGAAAAAACAAGAATTAATTAAACAGTTTATGGATATATGTAATACCATATTAACACAGTATGATAAAAGTGAAATTAGATTAGTATATACAGCATATATAATTAACTCCTACATATATATATAGCTAGCTATCACTAATTGATTTGAATCCCTACTATGATACACAATATGATAAGGATAAGGATATGTAATGTATGAGATCTCACATTGTTTAGAAATGAGAAATTCTTGCTTTTTATAAAGTTTCAATGAAGCTCCAATTATATCATTGACTAGTCCTTTTAGAATATAGGCCATGTGGTTTGGACCTTTTATTAGAGCGTTACAAATAGTATCAGAGTTTATCCCAACCAGAAATGTGAGACTTAAGACATGTCACCTATGATGGACTGACCCGACGAGAACGTCGGGAATTTAAAAAAATAAATTTTGATATCTCATATGATAAGGATAAGGATAGATGGTGTATGATGAGATCTCACATTGCTTGGGAAAGAGAAATTCTTGCTGTTTATAAGATTCCAATAAGGCTCAAATTATATCATTGACTAGTCTTTTTGAAGTATAGGTCATGTGATTTAGGCCTTCTATTGCCCCATTACGTCCACCCACTTAAATTAGAAAGTTTCCATGAGGTGACTACTGTATGTAATTTAACCAATGTACTAGGAATTATTAGCACTTGTAGATCGAAAATGGTGAAGGGTATGATAGAGAACAAGTACTACTGGACCTTATGGGTGGCAGTGACTCTCTATATATATAATTGTTGTAAAAATGACAGGGGGAATTAATTACGTACCAAAAGGAAGTAATCGCGCACGAGAAGAGCATAGAAAGCCCAAGTCCCACCGTTCAAGAAGAGAAACAATGTGAGAAAGAATGGCATGTACTCCACACTCTTGGTTGTCACCACTGTTCTCTGAAAATCACAATTTTTTTTTTTTTTCCAGTCTAATAATTAGTGCATGGTTGCCAATAACATGCAAAGATACAGTAATTAAAATCTTCCATTTGCATATATATATATATATATGGTGATGAGAGGATTGCAATGGAAGAAATTGAGGGTGAGATTGACATAAAAGTCTCATTGATGTGTTTATGCACTAAATATACTCATGGCCGCGCTGAAACCTGATCAAATGGTGTTCTATGGAGCCCTTTCCTCGAAGGTATATAGAAATATTTTGATGTACAGAAAGATTTAATGAGCAGAAATACTAACAAAACAAAGGGGAAAAGAATCAAAAGAACACATTATGTACCCCCAAGCCAACACCTAAGGCTAGGCCCAAGCCATGCAAAAGCCAACCCGTTGGAGAAGGAAACGACGTCGTTTCCTAGAGGTTAGTACCCCTTTATTTTCCCTCTTCTTCCCCATGTCTTGACAGTTTCTCCCTCCCAATTCCATCTCCACCCCGTCACCTCTCCTCTCCAATACTTTCTCTCCAAACTCACCCACGCCATATTTATTTTCCCTCCCAGATCCCTCTCTCAACAAACTGATCCATCTCTCTCTCTCTCTCTCTCTCTCTCTCTCTCTCTCTCTCTCGCTCGTGCCAAAGACCCAAGCACAGTGACCTGCACCACCAAATTGACTGCCCCACCACCTCAACCCTTCGGTTTGTCTACCAAAGCCCACGCCCAATTCCATCAGACTCCTCACGACAACGCCACCATGAGCCTCACCACCACACATCGAGCAAGCCAACAGAGCAACAACCTCTCCTCCAACATGAACCACCAAAGCTAGCCTCAATAACACCATACGTCAACATTGTGAGATGCGAAACCCGCCACCACTCACACATCCAACCATAAACCACCAAGCATGAAGCCACCTATGACCAACCATCGTAGCCTCCATCATCACCTTGCCTCCCTCAGCCCCTATAGCACCAAACAACAGCCTCCACAAACATCCAACAGGCCACCCAGTGGAGCCACCCAACCACTGCTTTGCACCACCACTACCCAATCTATGTAAAACCACCGACAACCCTGTTTTTCCTACACCCATAAATAGAGCCCTTGCTTCCTACCCATGAGCCACAAGCCGCAGCCACCTTCCTCTATTCAACCACCACCCCATTGGAATCAACCACAAAAAGTGATGCCGGAAGCGTCCCACCAGTCCAGATCCTCCACATATCCTCCCTGTAAATCCCCCATTGCAAAATCTCTCCCTCCACTCCGTGATTCTCTGGTTGAGACCATGATGCCATTTCTTCCTGCAACACTACACTGCACAGAGGAAACCGCTGTGACTGGCGTTTTCGTCCGATCACCCAGGATCCTCCGCCACACCTCCCTCCTCCCTTGGTGAGTTCACTTGGTCTCTCCCTCTCTCAAACACCTCTATGCGTTTCTTGACTTTTTTTGTTCCAAAGTCCCCACTCCTTTAAAATGGAGATGGGCTATTGGCCTCAAGCCCCTTAGGTCAAGTGGCTAAGTTATGTGTCTATTTTGTAGGTGACGATTGATACTTACTTGGTATTGTTATTGAAAAACTCAAAAAAGTTAAAAGTCGAGGTAAGCCGAGTTCCTATGCTAGACTTTACATAAAAGAAATGAACTAAAGTTGATTTTGAAAAAATATGCACGTCTTGTTATAAAAAGAAATTTGAAACAAACTCATTTGTTGGTTCTACATTATTCATGAAATATGTATAAAAGAGGAAAGTATTTTTTTCATGGCTGGTGTAAACATGAGAAAAGTTTAAGCATTCTATTTCTGACTATGCAAAAAGAGCGAATATAAAATCTGAAAATTTGTACATGTTATGTCAAGATGCTTTGAATCTGTTTTGAATATGTAAAAATGATATAAAATTGTTTAGTACTCTGTTTTGATATGATGCGGCATCTGAAAAGTCTTTGGCATAACTTTCTGATTTCGTATCTGATTCTGGTCATGATCCGATGATTCTGATTCTATTTTGCTCTGATATATGGCTCTGCCACAAGTGATAATAGTGGCTCTAGCCTTGTCATGGGTAATAATAGTGACTATGGCCCTGTCACGGGATATAATAGTGACCTCTAGTCTTGTCACAGAACATAATAGTGACCTATAGCTCTGTCAAGAGATACAATAGTGACATCTGGCCTTGTCACGGGATATAATAATGGTCTCTGTTCTAAGTGCAATCACTTTGGTATCATGGTGATTTATGTTCTGCTTGACTTTTCGCAGAATGCACAAGCCTACCATAGGGGTTAAACATGGTCTCTGTTCTAATATGATGCTCTAATATGATATGATAAGATGATGATATTCAGTCATGTTCTACCAAATGACATTTTTTAATATGAACATTTTAAACTGTCACTCTGATATTCTGATAACATGATTTTGGATCTACATTCTTAAATTAAAATGTTTTGTTCTACATTCTAAACTCTGTGAAAAAACTTATGTTTATTACATACTAGTATATGTTTTCTTCATACTGTGTTGTTAATAATTTATCTCTTATCTCAACAATATTTTCATATATCTTAGATGTTTCGGCTAAGGATCAATAATAGAAAGCACGGGTAAGACTATGTGTGAGTATAGTGGATTAAGCACAAAAAGATGTCGTCATGGTTATAGGAGAATTTTATTTAGTAAATTTGTAGTACTCTAATGACATCGTATGTTGAGAAGTTGACATTTATATTAAGAATTTGTGGTATTACTAGTTAGTTATTTGGAGTAGTTGAGTTAAAACAGTGAGATCTATGTGTAGTTGAGAGATTGAAGTCTATATATGTACTGTGATATATGATTTTAAGTGAAAGATAGTAACTCTCCGATCCCATCAGAAGAACATCAAATACATATATATTGATAATCAAGCGTTCCATTCTTACCATGACGGCTAGAGGTGAGCTGTACATCACAATGTTAAGTCCTGCACCCAGGAATCCTACAGCATCAGTACGTGTCTCTCCCTGCAATGCCAATCGAGTAACTAGAATCGCTGCTGCTAGAAAGCCCACATCCAACACCCCGACAAGAATGACTGTCTTAGCCTGGATTTTTTGGTTTGCACATCTAGTTAATATCTTCTTTTGATAGATCATTTGTTAACACCCAGCTATATACATGTGTGTGTGTGTGCGCGATAATCACTAGCTAGTTAGGACGACATCATGATGAACATGTTTACCTTAGATCTTGCTGGCGCATATATAAGAAATAAAGTGACGTAGATAGTTTCGACAAGGATGCCAAAACCATTAACAGTGGCCACGAGTAATTCCCCAGCCTTTATAATTCCATAGTAAGTCCACAAAGATGAATTCAACAATGTGCAGATGTAAGGAAGGCTCTCAAACTGTTCTGTCGACCGCTGCTTTATTATTCTCCAAAATGTTCCGCTGCATAATTCACAACTGAATAAATATTAATGCTTATTTTGCAGTATTAATAATAAACTTATAAATTACAACGCTAGCTAGCTTCAGAAATAGATCAAGATCGTATAAAGATCAAGGGCTGCAATTAGCTCTATACAAGTCTTTTCAGCTTACACGGGGGAAAGAAACATTAGTACTGAGATGATGTTGCCTGCAAATGGTGGAAGGAACCCAATATAAATAAATGACCAATTAAAGAAGTAAGAAACGAACGTTATGCAGAGTGGTAATGAGAAACGAACGTTATGCAGAGTGGTAATGTATTCTCTTACGTACCTATGATCCCAATATAAAAACTAAGTTCTTCCATGTCAATACTTGAAGTCAGAAATACTGAAGGGGGTCTCTTTTAGGGGAAGAAGAGGATGAAGAAAAGATGGGCATTTAAGGGCATTTAAGGGAGCTAGATAGAGAGGTTGGTTGAGTGGTAAAACGGAATCAGATGTAAAAATCTTACAACTCCGCTCAGTCAGTAACTTTAGAGAGAATTCAATGATTACAGGATATGATCGACGGAAGGTGGAGTACGTTTGACAATTGTTGGAGCTAAGAGATTTAGCTGTCATGAACAATTGGGAAATGATTTGTGGCCTTGCAAGTGAGACGTCATCTGATGGTGGCAGGCTGTGCATTAGAAAGGGGAATAAAGGGCAGGTGAGTTTTCTTTTTCTTTTTTTCCCAAACGCCATATCATGATCATAATAATAAATGGGAGGACCATTGTTATATACTGACATGAGAACTGGTCGGCTGTTGGGACGTTGATACTAGCGTGACAAGCTAATCGACTTTATCTGTAATTCGGATTCATTCCAATATATTAATAAACCCGTACTCAAGCATTGAAGCAGATGATGTGTAATATTAAGGATTTGTTTGGATAGTTAGATGAGATGAGATGGGATGATATGATTTTAGATGAGTTGAATAAAATATTATTAGAATATTATTTTTTAATATTATTATTAATATTTTGAAATTTAAAAAAGTTGAATTATTTATTATATTTTGTATGAAAATTTAAAAAAATTGTAATGATAAGATGAAATGAGATGGATTGAGAGGGTTTCTATATCAAACGGGGGCCAAGTGATTAATGTTATGGAAAAGTCTCAAATGTACTACTGTGGAGCAAATCTTTTATAAAAAAAGTTGACTCCATTAAGAAAAAAATTATGAGTTTTCACACTTTTTTATAATGGTCGGTGTCTATTTTTTTATAAAAGGTCTGCGCTAGACTTGTATATTTGAGACTTGTATATATATATTTATCATTATTCCTAATAATAAATGTTAGTAAGTAAATAAGGATCGATGGACATCAATCACTTTGTATTTATGTATATAACATATACACATTATAAATTGTTTGGTTATATTTTATGACATAATATAAATATTTAGTTGATGCAATACATATATACATATAATTAGAGAAATACTTTAACTGTATAGAGATTATATAAAAATAATCTTACAAATTATCGTATATATATAAAATTATAAATAATGCCTGTCGGCTAGTTTAAAAAGTGAATATATAAATTAAATTCTGATATATTAATGGGGAAAATGCTGTTAAAACACTGAGATCGTGGATTAAAAACATAACAAAAACAATATCGAGAACGTCGGGGGTTGGGGGGAGGCCATGCACCCATGATTTATGGAATTAATTAGTAAAAACATGATGAAAACTATATATATAGATATAAGGCCAGCAGACGATGATCTTGAAACTCCGTCCATCGGGCAGTACTTTTAAGTACTCATTTTCAGAAGGTTGAAAAGCAGGTGAGGGAATAATTATATATACATATATATATATATATTTATATATCTATATATAATTGCACAAAGTAGTGTTAATGCAGCAAATAAGGATACACAGTCATTGACCACTTTATGAAGTCTTTTAGGAGAACAAAATATAAACTTAGAGCATCAGATTTTTTAATCTTGAGCCTTATGTATGTTGTGGTATAAACACTAGAGTCACCACACCCACACATAATGATATTCAGACAGACAGTGAAATGACTGCAAAAATACAAGAATCAAGCACGCACATGTACACAACACATAGAATTTTAATGTGCTATGTCCACAAAGTTGCAGGAGATTTTATTGCAGAGTAGATTACAATCACACACAGTGAGTTACAAGAATGTCATTCTACTCACCCAATCTCAACTCTCAACACTCAACTCTCTGGGGTTTTTTCTTGACGCCTTATTGTTTTCGCAGATGAGATGAGATGAGATGAAATTTGAAAATTAAATAAACTATTGTTAGAATATTTTTTTTAATATTATTTTTATTTTGAGATTTGAAAAAATTGAATTGTTTATTTTATTTTGTGTGAAAATTTTTAAAAATTGTAATGATTAGATGAGATGGGATAAGATGAATTGAGAAGTTTTGGAAAAACAAACGAGAATATCATGCTCTCGCGTTCACACATTTGCCTCTCTTTATTCACTCTGATTTGTTGAACCTTACCCACAAGAGAACAAACATTACATATATATAGTGAAAACGACACTGGAAATCCTAAATGGCAGAACTTAGTTTTTTGCTTGAGCAGGTGTCGAGCGCTCCTAGAGAGAACATTAGTTCGAGTGGTTTGTCGAGCGATGCTCGAGCGAACACTAGGGTTAGTAATTCGCTTGAGCCTAGCATCACCCGATCATTGAGGGAACAATCTGTCTGATCTTCGCTTGAATTCACTGTCGAACACACATCAAACAAACTTACAGGTTGAATTTCGCTCGAGCGCCAAGTCGAGTGACAATAGAGCAAATTTTCTGTCTGCACATTTTTTGCTTAAAAACAAGGCTCCACATGCAACCCAACACTGTACATCCAAGCGCTACTTTTTTCTAGTCCTTGTGTACATGCAACTTGCTTCTCGTAAAACTTGACTTACATTATAAAAATGAAACTGTATTTCCTTGAATGTGGGATGCGAATCTCATACTGTGAATGCATCACATTAAAAGTATTTTTTGTTTTTTTAAGAAAATCCATTTTTTGCTCCAAAATATATTTGAGACAATGATCTTTAGATAAATATTTTTTGTCCCAAAAACTTTTTTGGGACAAAAGTTGTATTTTTGGGATGAAACTGTTTTCCCAAAAAATGTTTTATGATCTTTTAGACAAGGGGGGACGAGTAGATTGCACAAACAAACAACCCGTTAGCGTTACTCTGCTTACAGTAATTATAAGAAGAACAAAATGAAAAAAATGATAATAGATCAATGCAGGTCGTTTGGGTCCATGTTTAGAGGGAATCGTTTGAAGCAGTTTGCTATTGTCCAATGAATGGATTGAGAGCTGGTGGTCAAGGATTGAGGTACTGCAAGCAATTGTTTAACCATTTTGTTGGAGATTTCCACTTGCAGTAGTACTATTTCTGTCTTCATTCAAGAAAAGCATGAACAAAACAGGATATCTTGAGTTGAGGAGGTACGATCGCCAGTAACGCACGGGACTATATATATATACCAGCATGCATGCATGCAAATGATCAGGTACATGCGTCGACAGTGAAGGGCTGGTGATCAAGGCTATTTCTGCAAAGGAAAAAACTTTGCCTCTCAAGTTGTATCGCTCTGCTTGACTGCTTGAAAAATTTTTTTTATTTTTATTTACTGATTAAGAAAGTAATTTTAAGTGTATTGGTATATTTTTTATTTTTTAAAAATATTTAAATATATTAAAAAAATATGAATGGAAAAATAAAAAATAAAAGTTGCAAAAGCAACTAGCTGTTAAAGTGAGCGAGCTACTCTGGGCGGCAGAGTACCCCGACTCATCTGGCAAATATGAGGTCAAGGTGCAGTTTAGGCTTGCAACCTGACCCCAAAATACCGGGTTCCTGCCCGACCCGACCCATCCGCCTTTATATATGGCGCCAACCTGACCCGACCCGACTCTCCAAAACAAAGGCAGGTCGAACCCGTATGACTCGTCTTCATCAGCAGAAGACCTTTACCCATTCTAAAACCCACAAATTTTGATGGCTTGATTGAGGGCCAAGGTGATAAGGCTGGAGCCATGAATGACAAAGTGCGTGAGAGTCGAGAGTGGGCAGATTTGAGGCCCCAACTCAAAACCCTAATCCAATCCCAGATTCGAATCCTCGTCCAAAACCATACCCTCTCAACCAATCAGAATCTACTCATGGCCAACCTTTTGCAGTGCCATGCTCTACTCGAGAGAATTCATTCGAAATGCTCGAGATGATTCATTCGAGATTCGGTTTGTTTTTCTAGCGCTAGGTTTTCTCGAGAAGCAAACAGAGTCAATTTTGGTTATTGCTTCTAACATCTTACCTGCCAATAAGAAAGACTGATCTTCTCACTGTGCCAACGGGTTCCAGCACTACGTTAACAAGACGCTCGTGTTCGCCTTCAAACATGCCGGGTGATCGGTTTGTGGAAGCGATTGCGATTGAGCGTCATGGGATCTTGAACTCTGGGGTCTCGTTCTTATGGGTCATGAAGCCGCCACACAAATGCTAGCTACGATCTGCTCGTTCTTCCAGAAGGATTCCTTTCTTCTGTTTGGCTTAATCGTGGGTGACTAAGTGATGTTTGGCTTGGGGGGCTGCTGGACCCTTGGTCGGCGACGATGATTGGTGAGGTGGAACGGCGAGGTGGCTAGGGTCTTGAGGAGAAGAGCTTGGACCTCAAAATGATATAGTCGGTGATAGGTTTCAACTGACATGAGAGTTATCGAACTCGTTAGATGATCTGGACCCGTTGAACCTGACTATTGTCGGGTGAATCCAATCGGGTCATGCGGGTTGATCGGCCCATTGGGCTTCTTGCACAGGCCTAGTGTAGTGCGTATACTGTTTAGGACCCTGCTACCATGCTACACATGCAGTATAAAATTATAAATTGTATTTATTTTCTTTTTCTTTTTCAAAATTTTTAAACATTTTCAAATACTTTTAAAAAATAAAAAATACATCAATATATTAATAATCACTTTTTTAACTATTAAAAAATTAAAAAAAATATATATTAACGTTCAAAATGAAGAGGCAAAACCATAAGACATTTTCTTAATGTTTATAACTGCAGTTCATGTGCGGTACGTTGACACGTCAGATCCATGCCCGACTTTGGCTAGCGCATGCAGTTCACACACTTCTCCGTTTGGAACACCGCTCAAGTAGTATGCCTTCTGGTGGGGCACATGCACCACTTGGGTCCTAAAGGTCATGACATATTTGACATTTTTCGATCTTGGATAAAAAAATTAAAAAAGAATATAAAGGAAAACGCAACTAAGATTATATCAGATAAAAACAGGCCGAAAGGATGAAAGAGAGGAAGGAGATGAGATCTCAGCGCCCCGTCTTGTGAAGAATCGGTTCTTTGTAGAGAGATGTGAGAGCCTTTTTCTTAGTCAGATCTTAGAGAGAGACTGGAATTAATGTATAATTTATGTTAAGGTAATACTCTAAATATAAATATAATATATAAAAATAATCTCACAAATTGATATTATTTAATACTCATCATATTATAAAATTATTTTTATTTTAAAATAAATCTAACAAAATTACATAAAAACACGTGATTAATATGTAGAATTATTTTTATATAATCCTTTTATGACTGTAACGCAGTATATGTTTAAGTTAATACCTAGTGGTTTGTAGTTATTGTTGGAAAGAGAAATTCTATTTACAGTCTCTACTTGGAGACTGCATGTGCAGGCGCTTTATTAAATGAGAAAAAATATTATCTTAAGAGAGATATTTTTATAATTTTAAAAGATTTTAAAAATAAAATTATCTAAGCTTGTATTACAGTCCTCATTTTAAAGACTGTACATAATATTACTCTTTGTTCAGTGTCCTTGTCGGCCAGGTTTTGGGTTGGGCTGCATACAACTAAACTTCACAATAAATCTCCCAACTAATTCACCGGTAAAATGGTCAAATTAGGCGATATTTTGCTTCTTCTTTTTTTTCTTTTTTCTTTTTTTTTTTTGTTTGTGAACATATATAATATAATATTATTTTTTTCACGTGTGAAATGGAACAATAATGCATAACATCTGACGTTTGATATTTCATGACAGTTTGCAACGTCACGATCATCATGTCTCGTGGCCAACAGCACTAATTGATGTGTGTCTGCACCCCCAAAATTATGGAGGAGATCAAAGAAATGATTTCATTTAACAATGCCAGACCCAGGAGTTATCATGTCCATAAAATTAAAGTGAAAGTGTCACCACCACGTACCACTTTAATTTTAGAGTAATGATAAAGGCAGTCGTGAGTGTGCAAGTATTATACAGTCGTTTTAATAAAAAGTGAATAAAAATGAGATTTACTTAAAAAAAAATTAATTTTTTAATAGTAGATTCTACTATTTTTCAAAGTGACTACATGGCGTTTATGTATTCCACGACTATATGTAGTATTGCCCTTAATTTTATTGCTCAAATAATAGACAAGATGATTGACTTCCCGCGTGAATTTAGCACGTGTTTCCCACTTCCAAAGTAAGTAATACTCCGATATTATTTTGGTTGTCTTCTTCAGATAACCCACTCCAATTAATTACGAAAGAGCTGGCCTACATGGAAGACCCCGATGTCTAATGTGAATCAAAACATGATGACCCATGTTGGCAATGATCGATCTCTATTTGCACATGTTCTTTGTTTTTATCTTTAACCTAAAATATCTTTGAATATATATTAAAGCTTCGGATTTTTTCATATTTATGTCTGTGGAGATCCGATAAAGGATGAAGAACTGCATTGATTTATGGTGCCAAAGTGATGTAAAGGGTCCGGAGCTATCAGATTGCATATTGATGGCATTGAATTACCTAAAGATGGCAGGTCAGCGCAAATAGAGTAGGAAACAATGACTTTTCCTTGATTTAGGACAGTTTTAAGCACGTCTCAGTATTTTGACCATAACTTTAACTATGAGTATCGAGTTTGCGCATATGACCTCAATTTAAAAACTATTTTCAGTACGCATGCCGTGGTCACCAAGCTATGAGCATTGTTTTCGAACCAAAAATCAGATATTTTCCCCTTCAAATCTCCAATTTTAGATATTTTTCGCCTTTTAAGTTAATATTTCATTTCTCGAATAAGAAGTGATTTTTAGCCATATTTTTGGCATATTGCTTCTTTATTTATGTATTAATTTTTTTATGTATTTATTAGGATTTTTCTATTTTTTATAAAATCCTGATATTTTCGGATTTACAACTATTTCCACCCAGCTTGTGGGTTTGATTGGACATTTTGGAGTTTTTGATAATTTTCAATTGAAAACGGAGTTGTTTTCTCTATGTTTTGCGCGAGTCTTTTGTCTTCTTTATTTCAATTATCTATTGAAACTAACCGTCAGAACTAATCTAAATCATGTTTAGTACTGTCAGTTGGCATCAGAGCTTTAGCATCTTTCCTATGGTGATATCTCATCAGTTTCAATGGTTGGTGATCGTGGTTGTGGTCTTCGTGGGAAGGTTCCGAACAAAATATTAGGTTTTTCATACTTAACATAATGTAAACATACTTAATATAAGGTTTTTTATAAAATATTTCATACTAAGAACTTAAAATCATAATTCTTCATACGTATATTATGAAGTGCATGATTTATTTTAGCATATCTGACTTATCTTATTTATCATACTAGCTTACACACTTAATTCTATGTGCAAGGTTATGCACCAGCTCCACATCTCGCGGCCGTAAGGGTAGCTGCTAGTAGTATTCTAGCATACTATGATGGATCGTGCTTAGTTTCAGGACTTTCACATCCACCCATAAATCACATTGGTATCATGCATCTGAATGACCATTGGATTAACTGTTTTGAGCTTATCTTACACTTGCTTTTATGAAAACTTACGTGTTTTATACAATGTGAGATGCATAAAATGCATAATACATACATAATTATAATATGAAGAATGAAACATAATGAATGACGTACTTGAAAATATCATGACATGCGTTGCACATAAACATTGGCTTCCAAGTGGCTTTAATAATGATATATATAACTAGCTAACATAAGTTAATCCTAATTTATGATCAAACTTATTACTTTGTAACCCTAATCCGATATTTTCGGAGTGTGACTGATTTCCTTTCATGGGCTCAGGCGCTACACTTATGGAGGTTTATGATTTTTTTTTTTTTAAATAACACACAGAATGGAGATATTTATAAAGAGATTTAGGAGAGGGTGCCAACGAGTTTGAGTTGGATTGGTTAATACATATAGTGACACCAATCTGCTGAACACTCAGACCTCGTTTGGATTCAAAAAATATTTTATCTCATCTCATCATTATAACTTTTTCAAGTTTCTACACAAAATATAATAAACAATTCAACTTTTTCAAATCCTAAAATAATAATAATATTAAAAAATAATATTCTAACAATATTTTTTTCAATTTTCATCTTTCATCTAAAACCATTTCATCTCATCTCTGAATCCAAACTAGTCCTTAGTCATGATCATCTAAGAAGAGAATTTGAATTTAAAAACATTATCTAGCAGTTCGTTCAATGTAGGATTGGTAGTGATAGAGACTACATAGCGGATTTCAATTTGTGATTTTAAATTGAAATAAATTTCTAATAGCCGATCTTTAAATTCTGAAAGGAGTTTAATTCGTTAATAATAAATGGGATTTAACCTAGTTATTGAGCCCAAAAAAACTCCTAATCAATTTCAATAATTGATCGCTCATAAGCTTATCCACTAGTGCCAATTAAATATAATTTAGGTCCAATAAAAATCATCAATATCCAGACCTTAGAATTATTGGGCTGAGTCGTTGCAAATTCTAATATCAGATGTTTCAAATGTGGCGAACCAGGACATCGAGCAACTGATTGTAGAAAACCTGTTAATCTGAAAGGTAAAAATCTTCTGATTGAAAAAGCTCAACAAGAAAAAGAAGCTTTTGTGATCAATTTATTACAACCAAAAGACTATTTACAACCAATTTTAATTGCAAATAATCATTTCGCTGGAATTAACTGGTCACAAATAAGCAGTTTTTTTATAGTGAAGAAGTGGTAGAAGAAGCTGAAGAAATCAGGGAACCTTTGTATGATGACGAGAAGGATGGAGACGTGTTGTATGGTGATGGCCATGAGACCCTAGTCGTTCACAAGAGTTTATTGGCTCCCAAGGGTGCTTCAGGAGACGATTGGTTAAGAACCAATAATTTTTTACACTAATTGTACAGTTTCTGATAAAGTTTGTAAGATGATCATTGACAATGACAGTTGTGAGAACATGGTGTCTGGAGAGGCTGTTCAAAAGTTACAGTTGAAGAAAGACCAACATCCAAAGCCGTATAAGACAAACGATGCCTAGTATCCTTTTCGATTGGCGAAAAATATTTTGATAATACTTGGTGTGATGTCATCCTTTTGGATGCTTATCATGTGTTATTAAACAAGCCTTGACAGTATAATCGTAGTGTTACACACGATGGGTAAAAGAATACGTATTTCCGTAGTATCCAAAGGAAGAAGATTGTATTGGCACCTCGCCGGGAAGGAACCACTCCTACCCCAATAACCAATAATACTAACGTACTTTCTATGTCCACGTTTCTAGAGAAGATTGAGCATGAAGATATGATTTACGCTTTGCTGCCTTGTGGGAATAATGTAGCAGACATAAACCCAAATTTGCCACTAAAGGTGCAGCAACTGCTAGCAAAGTTCTCTAATCTGATGCCAGAAGATCTTCCTCCTGGATTGCCACCTATGAGGGATATTTAGCACCATATTGACTTTGTTCTAGGGTTGAGCTTGCCAAATAGACCCGTGTATCGCATCAGTCCCAATGAATCTGAAGACTTCTAGTGCCAGGTTATGGAATTATTGGATAGAGGCTACATTCATGAGAGTATGAGCCCATGTGCAATTCCTGCCTTTCTGGTATTGAAGAAAGATGGTTCTCGGAGTATGTGCATAGACAACAAAGCGATCAACAAAATCACAGTGAAGTACAGATTTCTAATTCCCTACCTGGATGACATGTTGGATTAACTGTCTGGTTCTGAGGTCTTCTATAAAATTAACCTTAAAAACGGATACCAACAGATCTGACTAAGGCCTGAAAATTAGTGAAAAACAGCGTTCAAGACGCAACATGGTTTCTCTAAGTGGATGGTCATGCATTTTGGACTATCTAATGCATCCAACACATTCATGAGATTCATACATAAGGTTTTACGGCCTTTTATGGGAAAATTCGTTGTTGTTTGCTTTGACGATATCCTCATTTATAGTTCGACATGGGCGTCACACTTAGATCACCTCCGAGCTATTTTTGAGATGTTGAGGAATGAGTGTTTGTTTGTCGATGAGAAGAAGAAGTGTTCTTTCTTTACTACTTCTTACTACTTTTGTCACTTTCCTTGATTTTGTTGTGTCTACTAATGGTATCCATGCAGAGTAGTCAAATGTAGATACAATTTTGGAGTGGCCCAAACCCAAGACCTTGCATGATGTCAGACGTTTCCATGGATTGGCATTCTTTTAACACCGGTTGATCAGAATTTTCAGCACTTTGATTACCTCTATCACAAAGTTCCTCAAGGGACGTGCATTTCAGTGGTCTGAGAAGGCAAAAACCAGTTTTCAACTGGTCAAGCAGAAGATGACAGAAGCACCAATTTTGGCTTTCCGAATTTTGAGAAGGTGTTTAAGGTTAATTGTGATGCATTTGAGGTTGGCATTGGTGGTATTTTAAGCTAAGAGGGATGCCCCATAGCCTTTTTCAGTGAGAAGTTGTCTGGATCCAAAGAAATTATTCAACTTATGATCTAACGTTCTACTCCATCATTCAGCCCTTGAAGCATTGGCAACACTACTTGGTACATAAGAAGTTCATCCTCATCATTGACTCACGAGGCTTTAAAGTACATCAATGGTCAGCACAAGTTGAGTAAGCAGTATACCAGGTCAGTAGCGTACTTACAAGAGTTTACATTTTCCTTGAAGCACCAATCAGGAAACTTGAACCGTGTTTGTAGATGCCTTGAGCCATCGTACGTTACTCATCACCACCATGAACACCANTTGTCACTTTCCTTGATTTTGTTGTGTCTACTAATGGTATCCATGCAGAGTAGTCAAATGTAGATACAATTTTGGAGTGGCCCAAACCCAAGACCTTGCATGATGTCAGACGTTTCCATGGATTGGCATTCTTTTAACACCGGTTGATCAGAATTTTCAGCACTTTGATTACCTCTATCACAAAGTTCCTCAAGGGACGTGCATTTCAGTGGTCTGAGAAGGCAAAAACCAGTTTTCAACTGGTCAAGCAGAAGATGACAGAAGCACCAATTTTGGCTTTCCGAATTTTGAGAAGGTGTTTAAGGTTAATTGTGATGCATTTGAGGTTGGCATTGGTGGTATTTTAAGCTAAGAGGGATGCCCCATAGCCTTTTTCAATGAGAAGTTGTCTGGATCCAAAGAAATTATTCAACTTATGATCTAACGTTCTACGCCATCATTCAGCCCTTGAAGCATTGGCAACACTACTTGGTACATAAGAAGTTCATCCTCATCATTGACTCACGAGGCTTTAAAGTACATCAATGGTCAGCACAAGTTGAGTAAGCAGTATACCAGGTCAGTAGCGCACTTACAAGAGTTTACATTTTCCTTGAAGCACCAATCAGGAAACTTGAACCGTGTTTGTAGATGCCTTGAGCCATCGTACGTTACTCATCACCACCATGAACACC